>CAWUFW010008850.1:600000-842593 GCA_963921515.1 Calotriton arnoldi
ATTTTATGTATTAAAATGTGCACTGCAAATAATTAACGTCTCAAAGCAACACTAGCTCATGTTGTATTATTAACATCTAACAATGTATGTTTTAATTACCATGTGATCCCTCAGATAAAAGTGTCAGCTACTTAAGTAAGCATGTACATGTGCATTATCAACAATGTACTAAACACTCACTTAACCATGTCACCCCAAGACAGATATACAAGTGTACAGTTTCAGGACAAATTTACTCCATAGTCCAAAACATTAGGCTGTCATAATGACAAAAAACTAGCAAAACAAGATATCTCACAAAATATCTGTGTCAGTGACCACAAATGTGATATGCATACTTTGAAAACATGGTAGCAGGAGACACATATGACATTGCCAAATAGAATAAGCAACAGACAATTGGTTCATGTTAACACCTGAAGCCACATCCACTACCTCACAAAAGGTATTCACATCACTACTAAAAAAAAAATAAACATGGCAGTACTACAGTTTCTGAGCCCAGGTTCATTTCAATCCAGTCTTGCTGGATCTGTTGGAATGTCAGAAACATATGTCAGTTGTGTGCCACAAGCACTGTGGCATACAATGATGAGACACATCAACTGCTATATCCACTTCATGCACATGGAAGACTTAGCCAATGTGAAGGAAGATTAGCATGTTTTGGCCTCGCAACCACATTCTGTTGGAGCACATGATAGCACAGATATTGCAAGAGGACCACCACATGACAGGCAACAAGTCTAATGGAGTTTTAGCAGCTTCCATCCTATCGCTGTACAAGCAGGCTTCGTACCAGATTTGTACACCCAAAGTCTGTGACAGACATTCCCAGGAACAGTCTATGGCCACAACATACTTAGACACAGCATCATATACCTGCTGATGTCACAACACTGAAATGTCCAATTGAGGATGATATGGTGAAGGTACCTTAAACATAAAAAATAATTAACAGATTAGCAAGAAATCCATACATATGACAACAATCTCTGTCAACTTCTTCTGTGCACAGTACATAGATAAATGTCACTTATGCAAAGCAACATCAACAACATTTGCATGTGTCAAGACCTTACTCCACAAACAGCTGTGCACTGAGTTTAACATGCCTGTCCAGACCCAAAATGTATCCATGTACATACTCCTCACAGCTACACAACAACAATTACTGTAACAGACAAAGTAAGCACAGCTCACATCATACTTACACTCATGAGAAAATGTTGTTGACGCATGTCGACTCCTTCCTCTTTACCACTGTCATCATCCTTTGGCATTTTAGGATCCTCACCCTGTGGCTCCTGCTCTTCACAATCCTCTGTGATGAGAAGGATTTTCCCTCACAGTGTGATGTTGAGGAGCATGCAGCAGGCTACGGTGATCTAACACACCTTCCTTGATGAGTAGAGGAGGGCTTGAGGTTGCTCCACTGGCCGCCATGTTCTTCCATTGGCCTCATTGAAGTGGACTTCCCGTTGCATTGATGGATTCCTCAATGGTGTCAACAACCATGAGTGGTTGGGATACACTGAGTCTCCTAGTCGTGTGAGATGTACAAATCTGCTAAACCAACCACTTGCAAGTTAATAGAATGAAATTGCTTCCTGTTCCTACAGACCTGTTCTCTGGCTTGCGGTGGTATTAAGGCACTATGTCTGCCTTTCAATAGCTCCAACCACATGTGGGATGTGGCCAAATTCACAAAAGTCACCCTTCACATTGGCCAAATCTTCACACTTGGGGACCTGAATGTAGCTGTCCATGTGTCTCATCAATGCTGATAAAACATCACAAATTACTATGCTGAACATAGGTTGTGACATTCCACCAGATGTAGCCACAGTGTACTGGAAGGAAACTGTGGCCAGGAAATGCAATACTGCCATCACATTATCTATTGGTGTCAGAGATGTGGGATAGTTCCTATGCGAATGTAAAAGAGGCTACAACTTTGATGGTCTGCCTATTGAGCCAAAATTTGCTGATTATGTCTCTTTCTTCCATGGTCTGAAGGTCTGGAAAGGGCAGGAGGACCAGATGCTGTTTCCTTCTCCCTCTGCCACAGTACCTATGTGTGGAGTGTGCAGACATAAGAAGATTGCAATGTCTACAAAAGGTGGGACTGAGGGCTTTTTACACTAGGTCCAGCATACATGCCCAGCAATACATCAAAACAAGAGAGCTATGCAGTTCCTGACAGTCAAAAACAGGTTGTGAAAAAAAGTGAACTCCAGTAAGAGGAGGGAATTCTGACTGGACCCCTACCTCCTATTTTAACCTCACTTTCTATTATATCTACACTCACCAGGCCCCTCACACGCACTGCACCATACGGCAAGGAACAAAAGATCTCCGCCAAAGAGCCCCTTCATGGGTGCCCGTCGGGTATTGCAGCGCCGACCCGACGAGGAGCAGACCCAATGATGAAGCATGACACCTAGCGGGCTGGGTGTGTGAGGGTCCTAATTCCGATAAGAGGAACTACCTCCTCTTACTGGAGTTCACTTTTTTTCACAACCTATTTTTGTCTGTCAGGAACTGCATACCTCCCTTGTTTTGATAAGAAGATTGCACACAGTGTCCACACGGACATGTGCCAAGACACAACCAAAAGTCATGCAACCAGACACACAACCATATGTTAGCGGTACCCAGCAGTTGACCTCATAATTCAATGACATTTAATGGCATAGATAGGAAATCTGTGTATGAGGAAAGTTGAAGAAATGCCTAGGATAAAAACACAGTTGAATATATTCCCACCAGTGACAACAGGCTTAGAAAAGGCCATTCCAGGCAGTAGACAGTCAAAAAAGTCACATTAACTGCACTGTGCACATCACACACACAACTTTTTTATGGTGGTCACCGTCATGTTGTGGGGTCTGCATTGCACATACAATAGGAATCACCGCTGGTGTACACTGCACATTGGTAATCGTGTATTCATGCACAGTCATGTACAACAGTGACATATCTGCCAAATAAAAAATTCATGCCACCGTATGAGGAGGGTGCAGTGCTTCGTGCCAAAGAGGCACTCTGCCACTCATCAAACCCCCCCGCGCCTCTGCACAAGAAAAAAAAAACCAAAGGGTCATTTATGCTGTTTCCGATATCCTGGGGTGTTTGCACCTCTTAATGTACATCGGCTGCTTACAGCCTCCCAAAACGAGCTGAAAATCCACTGTTTACAGTGGTTTTCCTCTTGTTTTTCCTGCCACTGTGTGATTTCGGCCCCTCACCAGGTGACCGTGTGAAGGGAGCCGAAATCTTGTGACACATGGTGGCACCGTGAGAGTTGGCAGGTATGCAGTAATGAGATTTGAAGAAGAATGGTGTCATACATCAGGTGGCACCTTACAACAGATAAATGTTAGCGGGCGAGACGCACTTAGAAGGTCATTTCGCGCAAAGGATATTAACGTAGATATGGTGGAGCATAACCTTCACCAATGGTAAATGCAGGACCACCTCCCAAAGCCTATTTCATATGTTGTGGTAGGCGATTTCGACCACGTTGGACACAGCCATAGGAGGATGGTTGTGATTGTGGCGTTCGCAGTTCAAGGGATATGTCTGCATACAGAGGAGACCGCCTATTTGGAAACCTACCCTTGCCAATAAAACATGCAGGATCGCTGACCGCCGGTGAGTTTGAACCGTACTCTGGGTGGAGTCTCACACAGAAGTCTCAGCCATTGGCTAAACTTCGAAAATGGGACTGACGCTGACCAATGTTTTTGTCCATCAACACAGAAGACCGCCTATGTGGCCTACTTATATGTTGCGAGTTGGAAATCAAGTCACTAGCCTCCAGAAACTGCTGCTTAGAACACCCCCTCTTCTGTCTGCTGCTGTTTACCACCTCTGGGAGCTGCCATGACATGCTGTACGAGGAGCAGGGCCCCTGCCTTCATTCCAGTGGAGCTGGAGACCTTGGTCGATGGGGTCCTTCCCCTGTATCACCAGCTCTATGAATCACCAAGCAGGTGAATACTATTTATACAGTATGCACGTTGAAACATTTTAGTTATCCAAACACATGGCCCAGAATGTGGCACTGAAGACCAGACAGGCATTAGAGTTATGTATGTCAGATAGTGTGGCCTGAAATAAATAGACACATATGTTCTGGTGTATGTGGCACTGTACTTTTTGGACTTCACACCATAGTAGTGATGTGTATATATTCCTATACCATACACCCATTGTAAGCACATTTCTATGTATGTAGAAAGCTTTCGTCGCCAATGATGAATGTGCAAAGAATTTGATGCAAGATATGCTGGAAGATTTCTTGGCCTTTATACCCAAATTGTGAATGTGTCCTATGAGTTACATGTAAGGACTATGTGTACATTCTCACCAATCACTCAACACATATGAGGCCACACTAACCATATCAGCACCTCACAGACACCTTCACAGTGACCAACAACGGTCATGTCAGAAATAGGATGGCCGCCAGATGTACAGGTAGGTATGAGAAATGTGGCCATATGATGGCCATGTCTGAACAGTAGGCTCAGCATGCAGAGAGCAAACACTGACAATGATTCGTGCAGTGTATGATCCATGACCCAGGCTGTAGCACAGTTATCTTGCCTATGGTACTGATGCACAGAGAACTTCCCTTGTAGATCTACTGATCCATGGATATGGCCTCATTAAGTTACACAGGACTATGATTTTGCCTGAATGCTCCTAGTGTAGCAACATTTGTACTGGTACATGATGTGAGCCCCAGAACCAGGAGTCCTTTCCATGGACTCATTTTGTCAATGTGTGTCATTGCCTATGGACAGGCACCTTAATCAGACTGTCATATGAGTGATGCTACTATTGTACAGGAACGTTTATCATGTGAACCCTGGAAACTGCAGATAATTTGTTACATCTGCAGTGCAGTTGCTAAGTGCATCATCTGCTGTGTTATAATGTGCCATCATGCATTATGTACAATAGTATGTTGATGTTGTCCCATACACACTGCCACATATGGCATATGGTGTGTTCCGTGATGTCAGGATTTCCAAATACAAACGCATGCAGACATAGTATAATGTCCAAATTAGTTAATCACATGTCCATTCATCCTCAGAGTGGGATTTTCAAGTTACACACATGGCAGTCCTTAGGTTGTCACCCCAACTTTGCTAGTACTCAGAATTATGGTAGCAGTGATGCCTTGGACAGTGTGAATGAATTAATTTGTCCAGACTAATAAGGTGTCTGTCCAGGGCTGTCCTGCTACTGTAGCCATCAGGAAGGCACAATGGTGTGCTGTGGTACCTGGTAACACCTCACAGAGCTTATGTGATGTGGTCCCAGGCTACATGATGTCTGTGGCCTGGTGTACTTAATATAGGGAAGGTCAGGATGGAGGGTGGTACTCATAGGACGTTTATATTTAGCAGTAATGATTTTTGAATTGCTCAGCATGCGCACTCCAAACAAGTAATACCTGCAATCTTGTAGGACAGCTATGCTAGTTGTGACCTACCTCTGTGTCACCCTAGCAGATGACTTACTTCTTGCATATCCACTAAGTCTCTTCATCTATTGCATCCATACATGTCAACCCTCATCAGAAGGTGTTCCTGTGGAAGACCATTGCCTGGAAGGTGCCGACCCTGTGGGTCTTTCATCGGTGCAGTGTCCATTGCAGAAAAAGGAGGGAGGACCTGAGATGCTGGACCCGGAAGATCGTTGAGGTCCAGCTGGGGCTGTCCTCCCAAGACAGAAGGGGCACGCACCAGACACTGACCTTCCTAATGGCCCGCTGTAGGAAAGTAGGATTTACTTCTTATGGTTACCCCCACTTTTTGCTTGATGTAACACTGTTTTTGACTAGTCTGACTGGAATCCTGCTAATCAGGACCCCAGTCTATCTGCTTTCTCCCTATACTGTTATGTTATGTACTTAGGTACACTCCAGATTGATTACTGGGGTACCCTTGTCAGTCCCTAGTATATGGGACCCATGTACCCAGGGCATTGGTACCCCAGAGGCCTCACATGGGCTGAAGCATGTATTATGCCACCCATGAGAGGCCATGCAAAATGGAACCACAGGCCTGCCATTGCAGCCTGTGTAAGTTGGTGCAGGCACCACTTACTTAAGATATAGGTTTACTATATCTAAGGGTCAGCCACCCCTATAGCAGGCCTTTACAATCCTGAAGACAGGGTGCAGGGTGCTTGGTTCTAGGTGAGAGGGTGCCACTGCATGAGCAGGACACCCCTGCAGCCTACAGAGTACATTCTCCCGGGTTGTCAGTGAAGCAGCCATATACAACATATAGAGGGGCATTACACGACTGCGTGATGACCAACTCTAAAACGGCTGAAACTAACCCCATCGTGTTTGGTGTCAAACATGTTGGAATCATACCGGTAACCAGTGTGGGAGGTATGATTTCACCCCTCAGAAGCGAGCTTCGCGGGGTCCCTGGTGTTCCCGGTACCAGCCTTCTAACTCCAGACAGCACAAAATGGTTGCTGCCAACCAGAGGCACATTTCTGCCCTCCTGCTGCTGAGCTAAACTCGAGCAGGGGAAGGCAGAACAATAGGCATCCTATCGCAGGGAGGCGTGACCACTTCCCAGACAGGATTTAGTGTATTAGGGCTGGTTGGGTGCGCTTGCAAGTGACTGAAAGTCTGCATGTGGGGCACATTTGGTGTCCCTGTGCATAGTCTAGTTCAAACCAGTCCCAGGACCCATTGGCTCCTGCTCTGGTGTGAAACTGGACAAAGGACATGGGAGTAACCTCCCCTCTGTCCAGACCCTCCCATGGGATGGTCCCCTGAATCTTTCCAACCCTCTCCCGTGGGTATTTAAGAGCTTTCCTGGATGTAGGACCTTAGATTCATCATGGACAAGATTCTAACTAGAAACCACTGCACTTCGACTGTCTGGGCACTCTGGACTTGGCTGGGCTTTGTTTGGGCCTGACTCCGTCTCCCTCTCAGTCTGCTGCATTGTCTGTGCCTGTGCACCATACAGGATCCGTGCAGGACCTGTGGAGCATCAAAGATAACTGAAGATAGTTTCCTTGGAGTGAAGGAGTCACTCCCCTGCATTCGCAGGCACTGCAACACTGCTGACTGGTCTGCTAATTCCAAGCTCCTACAGACTCTGAAGGGTCCAGCAACACAGGAGGTGGGTTTCTACGTCCCCTGAGGCCCGAGCTGCACTCTCACCAAGTTTGAGGTCAGAATCTCTCGTGGGGGCTGCAATACCCGAACCCCTGTGCACCCCATACTTTTGCAAGTGCATTTTCTTGTTGGAAATTCTTTAACAAGTGCATTGGGCTCCGAGTATCCCCAACCTCTGGCACCACTTCCTTCAAAGATCTTCAGCCACCTTGCACCGCGTGCTCCGTGGCATGTTGTTTTGTGAAGCTGCTTGAGGTCCTCTCCCGACTACTGTGCCTTCGTCCTGTGGGTCCATTTGAGGGTAAACTTTGCTTTTCTTGGGCTCCCCTGGTTGCTCCAGGCTTGCCTTGACTCCCCTGTGTGTGGTGAATCTTCTGGACCTTGCTGGTCTGAACCGTACACTTCCTTGACCTTCTGCGTGGGTTGCTGTTGCCAATGCTTGTTGGTGCTCCGGCCGGACACCGACCCCTCAGCACTCGTCATCCTTTGTGGGACAGCTTGTATCTGGCTCCTGGTTGTCCTTGACATTGCCTGGTCCCAGCAGCTGCAGAGTCAAGGTCCCCATCATCTATCCAGAAGCACCCGACATCGGTGGGCATTCGTCTACCGAGCCCCTGGTCACCCTGAAGTGACCCAGACTCTGTCCCCTCTTCTTTCAGGTACTCTTCAACAAGGATCAACATTTGGATTCCAATGGACATTCTTCTCCCTTCCAGCAGCGGCTCTTCTCCGAAGTCCTACATTGGGTTCGATGGCGGTTTCCGACGCCACTTCACACCTATGCACCCGGCTCCCCTGGGTTAGGTAACTTGGGTACCTCTGTATCCACGGGTGGGGTGGCTCTCCAACCTTATGTCTTCCACGGAGTTTCTTCGTAGTCCACTGGAAAGGGTCCTTAATCTTTAAAACTCCAACGCAACTTTCACATAGAGTTGTACGGTGCACGCGGTCCTGTTCCCACACTGCACCCGTCCTCCGTGGGGTCCCTATCTACTCACCTTGGGTGGTTCCTTGGGGTCCCAGTGATTCTACGTCCTCTCGACATCGTCCTGACTTGAGTCATGGTTCTTATACCACTTTCTTAGTATATGGTTTGGTCCCCGCCTGGCGCCCACTGTGTATCAGTGCTATTTACTGTCATTTCTTTGCTGAAGTATTGTGTGCTTTCTGTCTATCTCCATGTAGGAAATACTGTAACATACTAGATAGTGTTATATAAATAAATACATATTTTTATAACTACTGTGTGGTTCTCTTTTCATTTAAACTATACTATAAGATTGCATTCTGGTAAAACAAGCTGCTTTACACTCTTTAAAGACTGAGCCTGAAGGCTGCTCTCCACAGCTACCACTTGGATAGCTTTATAAGGTTGTCTGAGACCTCTTAAATCACCATAAGGGTTGTCTGGACTGGTGCAGGGTGCCCACTTTAACTAGTGGACAGCATATACCAGGCCAGCCTCTCACACCTGCATACTGGCAGTGGCCTACCCATACCTTAATGGGCAGTTAAGAGCACAACAGCTGCAAGGAGGGGTAAGTATAGGCCCAAGTGTAACATTGTGCATGACCATCTATCTTTTGTTTCAGGCAGTAATTTTCACTTCAAGCTTGAAGGTGACTCATGTCCCAAGAAATGGGAGAATTGTTGCATGTGTAGGTATGGTCGTAGGTGCATGGTAATGAACATTGACTATTGTCCATGTGAGCAGGAACTAAGCAGGGTGTTGTAAAATGGTAGTTTCCAGCGTTGAACGGCCACATGGCTGCATAATGTCTCAGAAGGCATATATTATCTTTCGATGTCATGTGTGACAGTGGTCCCAAACAGGCCACTTGTCATCCTATTCTCTGGATTGATGCACCCTCACTTTTGCTTGTAGCATGGCATACAATGCACTCTGGATGCAGACACTGTGCAATACATCCCCTTGGTAAGCGAGAAATATTCAGTATAAGGAGAGGGCTCACATCACTGGTGCCATCTGTTGTAGATGCTGGCATGTCTAACTTTATGTGTTGTACTGTCACATGTACAACTGTTCCATACATGGCCTGACAGTCTACAAGCATTCTATTTGAAACCATCATATTTGCATGTTTTGGGCAATGTGCACATGGCAATATATGTCTGTGATGGACATACAGAGTAGGTGTTACCACAAATAGGGTTATATAGACATGGGTGGGAGAGTCACACATACCCAATGACATTGATGGGTGTCATAAGCCAGGTCAACATGTTGATGCAAGAACATACATAGGTTGAACACTTACTGAACTTTCTGGAAATGTGGCTTAGCATGCCATTGGTATGGGTGTATTCTGTCAGATGGGATGCATATGGGCATCTGTGGTGGGTCAATATGTGGCTGGTGAAATGCATCAGGAAAGGATCTGCTGACATGTTTGGGTGATATGTGTGTATCAGCAATCAGTACAAGCTTGTAATTTGTGTTAGCATAAGATGGAAGGTACCATGTGGACACATTTAAGGTCTCTTTATGGGCTGTATATCTTCTAAGCCTCATGCCCTTTCAGTGTTCTAATGGCATTGACATTGACTATGTGACTAAGGTGTGCTCACATGCACTATTGTTGGCTGGGGATATTCCTAGGCAGACTCATGTACAGTGGTTCTCTGTGCTGAGATTGCACACCAATTGGAGTCACATTTTTGCCTTTCAACTCTTCTGTACTACATGTGACACCTAAATAGGCTACTCATGTGCAACTTTCAACTGCATCATCTGTCAATGGACAGATGTGTAAGTGTCATTTGAGAAGTGTGAACAGTGTGGAAAGGGCACTTCCATGTCACCTTCTTCTTGGTAGTTACATTTTGCAGTAATTGAGCTGTAGCAGGTGCCCAGTAGTTCTACATGTTGTGGGTAAGGGGCACCTGACCATTTGCTGATTGCAGGGCCTTGGAAGGATAGGTAGTAATGCATTCCATGTGGAAATTCCATTTGATGATATCAAGTAACTATAGTATGCTACAAGGGCTTAGGGTGCCAGGGTGAAGATATCTCATGCTACACACATGAGGCTAGATTTGGAACAAGGTCAACATTCAGTTGTAGCATTGTGTGTGACTATGCACAGGTCTTGTAGCTTTCATGCATATGCTCATGCCAATGTTGGAACCAATGCAGTTATCCCAGTACATGTTGTGATCTATGTAATTGTGTAATGAGTTGTGTTATGATCTGTTTGACCAGTATGTTAATGTGATAGCAGTTTACCTATTTGTACTGTGTTTATCAGCATCAGCCCAGGGCAGCGAAGTAGACAGGGCCGAGATGGTTGGGGAAGCAGCTGGCCACAGTGGTCCCTATTCTGGCAGTGACACAAAGGGACACAGTGGCCCAGACGGGAAGGGGCGTGCCACAGGGGAGCAAGCCGACACTACTGTGTCTCGAGTTCCAGCGAACACTCCCTGGTGGTGGTAGAGTCCTCTGGAACTGCATCCGACACATCCAAGTCCACCCCGGCCATTCCATTCCCACTCTCCCTGCTGTTCTCCAGACAGCAGTCCGGGCCTGCTCCCCCTAAGATTGGAGGAATATTCTTTGCGCTAGGCACCTCACCCCCTGCCTCTGTATCCCCTACTGGCCTGAGTGTGGAGGCCATTGACAACCTGAAGCATATCTCTGTAAGTCAGACAGCAGTGCTGAATGCACTCCAGGTGCATAGCCATCAGCAAACGCATATGGTGTCGTACCTGGAGGGCATTTACTCGGACATGTAATTTCAGGGTCTAGCTTCCCCACTCATGGCAGCCTTTCACCAATTCCAGATTGCCAGCCACCCTCCTGCCTTTTCCCCATCCACAATCTCTATTCCGTATCTACCCAAAGCACATTCAAACATCACCACGCATCTATCTCAACATGCTCATGCAGTACACAAACACAAAAACATGAGACAAAAGACAGGTACACACCCACTCACCAGGCAACCAACACCGTCACTGGGGGCGGAACTTGCCTGGCCTCAAGATGGCCGCAATGTTACCAAGCTCCGGCACACACCGCTGCAATCCTGCAAATATATGCTCCATCCATGGCTATAAACGCCGATAATTGCGTGTAGAAGACAGCGCTGAACACTGACAGTGCACCAATACCTGCAATTCCCGGATCTGTGGAGGCACGGGTGAGACGATACCTGGCCTGGCTGCATCGGAGGGGCAGGCACGGAGATCGCAGCGGCCTACACTACCCGAGGGGAGCACCACTGATGTGACGGCAGATACACTGGGCTGGACTTCTGTGACTGCCTGCTGGACGACCGTGCTGCAGCGCGGAGGCCCGTGAAATAGTGCAACCGGTGGTGATCGACTAGTGAAGTTCCCCAGTGAGCCGAGGCCCGAGCCGCACTCGTACACGGCGACGCGGTGAGTGAGGAGGGGCTAGCAGACCAATCCTGCTTGGGTGTTGCGGGCCGACTTTGCTGAGCTTCGCAGCAGCGATGAGGCCAGACAGAATACCTTGGTGCTCTCCCCGTGGCCCTACTTCTGACTGCAGCGGCGAGGATGGCGTACTGAGCTGCGCCATCTTGCATTGGTGCCCGGCCACACCCGCAGCTCTGCATTGAACTCCTGTACTCCCCGGGAGGCTGCAACAACATAACGTTCTCTCCCCATATACGGAGGTGGTGTTACCCCTGCCCCTGAACCAATGCTCTTCATACAGGCCGCTCTCGCTGCTTAATACAGACACCAAGATTTTTGCTAAAATCCTTGCCAATCACCTCGCCCCCTTGCTCCCCATAGTGGTGGCCCCGAGCAGTCTGACTTTGTGCCAACGCATTCGCTAACAAGTAACCTGGGCACTCTGTTTGGCACGATGGCCAGTATCGACCCGGAGATGCAGGCTGTGGCGATCTTTCTGGACGCGGAGAAGGCCTTCGACTCGAATGGCGCTTCTTGAGGGCTGTGCTGAGAAGGGTGGGCGTGGGTAAGATATTCATCAAATTAGTAGATGTCCTATATGAGAAGCCTACAGCACGTGTACGCCTGAACGGGCTGCTTTCAGAGCCAATACACATTACAAGAGGTACAAGGCAGGGGTGCCCTCTGTCCCCTCTTCTGTATGCGCGTACGGTGGAACCCCTGGCATGCGCATTGCGCGAATATCATGGGCACCGTGGCCTAAGGTTCCCTCAGTACAATTTGATAATTGCAGCCTATACAGATGACACACTTCTATATGTTAAAGAGCCTTCACAGAACTTAATACCCATCCTGCAGGAAGTGGAGCGATTTGACCCCCTGTACTGTAACGGTTGCAGTTGCTTACCCTATTGCGTGGACAATGGAACCAACTCATTATCTGGGGGTCCAGATCCACACTGACCCAGAGGTTGTGGTTCGCGAGAGCTATGGGAGGGCGATACATAAGCTATCGGAATCCATCGAAAATGGATCTGTCTGCCGCTGTCCCTACTGGGGCGAATCTCACTCCTGAAAATGATTGTACTCCCACGTTTTCTGTTCCTGTGTGTCAATGTACCCATTCTAATGCCGAAAACCTTTTTTTGCGCATTGCGCTCTCTCCTGATCCGACTGGTCTGGGCTGGGAAACAGCCACGGGTGCGGTGGGAGACAATGACCAAACCCTACTCAGCAGGGGGACTTGGTGCCCCAGACTTTAAACTATACTACTGCGCCGCACAACAGATGCATGCATTTTACTGGTTACATGGTACTCCAGACAGCCCACAATTATTCATCGAAAAAGCGGCAGTGGAGCCCTATTAACTGCCACAGTATCTTTTTGAGACACCAAACAGGCGCCATCACGCTATAGACCCGATTGGGTGCACGAGGAGCTTACTCTGGAGGGCTGCCAGCATGCTGGCATTTACCCTACTTTACTCCACAAGACTACCATTGGAAATGTGCGGGTAGTTGCCAATGAGAAAGGAGAAAGAATTTATTTCAGCTATGCATGCGTTGGGCATAGACACTATGGGTGATTGCTTCCAAGATGGGACAGGCAAGCAGTGGGATACGCTGCAAACAGACCACCCGAATGCCCCCCTGCTTTCAAGATTTCATTTTTTCCATGCAAGGCATGCGCTTCGAGCAACATTGGGTGAGAACATGTTAGAACCACCTGAATTTACTCCCTTAACGCACTTGTTATGTGCGCAAGCCCCACAACACATGATATTGATATTGTACACGCTCGCCAATGCGGATATAGACCCTCGATCATAAAAGCACTGCAGGAATGGCACGTAGAATTACAGATAGATATCACTGACGAACAATGGTCATATTGCAGCCATCACCTGTTACACTTTAGTTTTGCAGAGAGTGTACTACACCCCAGCTCGTTTGTACAAGTGCGGACTCAGAGAAGATGATAGATGCATGAGATGTGGGGCGACAGATGCAAACTTTACACATTTTGCATGGGACTGCCCGGGGATTCAGAGGTTTTGGGAGGCGGTACATATAGCAATGCAGGATATAGCATGAGTAAGTCTGAACTTGACCCCCCTGGAGACTTTGCTGGGCTACACCAAGGAGTTCCCTAAAGGCACACGCAAATTGTTAGCACTAAGTATCCTAATAGCAAAGTGTAGGATTGCTTTGCGATGGATGAGGGGACCCATGCCCACAAAAAAACAATGGTGTGCCGACTTGTCTCGTTGCAACATACACTCAGAAATCTTTAACGCTCTCATGCCCACATGTTGTAAACCTAAGAATATTTGGGATCCATACCGGGCATTTTTGGCCCGCAATACCATTGAAGAAGAAGCAGGAGAAGAACATGATAGGACGAGGATTGGTTGACTTAGCGGGGGCACAAGTAGTCTGTAACGCGGCCTTGCCAGAGTCGCCACCTATTGTGTTAATGTTGGGCCAGGTTGCTACGGGAAAAGTCGGGATATACCTTCTGATTGTTAAATTGCGACCAATGTATAAGGATAATGCCTCCCCAGTTTACAATGTAAGATGTGAGTACTTACTTAGCTGTAACTGTCAAGATTGTTTTTTTTTCCTTGCTGATCATTGAATGCAATGATCAGCAGATACACGTTTGTATACAAAATGAAAATAAAGTTTTAAAACAAAGAACAACACTGTCACTACCACATCCATTGACATACAAGCAGACATCCATTGCACCACACGCCTCCAATACAGACATAGAGGCAGAAACCACACCACCAGACACAGCTACGACAGACACCAAATTCACAGACACCCCACCAATAGACACAGCTACGACAGACACCAAACTCACAGGCAGCACACCAACAGCCACAGACACATCACATACATCACATCCCTCTACCTCCAAAACCCCACCCCTCGTCTCACCTCCTCCCCAGTCTGCCCCAAAACTCTGCATGATTGCCCATTTTGCCACCCCTACCCTGCCTTTCCACGTCCACCCCAAAAAAAAACATCTCCCCCACTAAACAACAACCTACCCCACAAAGTCATAAAAAAAGGAAACCTCCACCCCACCCCAACCCATGCCAGCTCTTCTAAGAAGAAGAAAAGAAAAGGAAAACCAGTCCTCCCTCCCAATACTCTTCACTAACCTTCATGACTACAAAATCCTGAAAATATTAAAACTCAGCCCACCCAAACCCGAGCCCAGCCCTCCCATAGACCCACCTGACCCTCCAAGGACCAACCCGGCCCACTCTAGTAACATCCTTGAGGTGCCTGTCATGCCCACTAGATGCCCCTTCATGGGGAGGTATCCCTGGCAGTGTTTTGGAAGTCACCTTTGGATGGCACAACAGTATCCTGGCCCACAAGACCGATAGTTGGACTGGCCATTGGCCTTTGTTTTTGAAAACCCATTTGTTCTATATAATAAAGCATTTTCTTGGTTTTGAACTCCCTTGCCAGTCATTGCTACTGATGCAAAATGTTGTTCTTATGTAATCTGGGATGTGTAACTACAGTTTGTTCACCATGATAGCTGATCCTTTTTCATTAGGTAAGTATATTCTGACATTGAGGAAAGTTATAGAGTTACAGAGGCCGAGGGTCAGTGTTCACTGGATGTATATATGGGATGAGTTGCAACTAGGGCAGACACTGCATTGGATAATCTATGCTAAGTATTGCAGCTTGCTTTCGCCAATGGCTTCGTCGTTCAACGTGCAGTACTCCTTGAGATATAGGTTGTATAGCTGTTTAATGTGTACAAAGTAGGTATTTGTTTCTGCACACAAGGGGAGTGTTGTGTTGTCGTACCTAATATATACTTTTGATGGACATGAACCCTTTTTCATGTGTTTTGTTTTACTACTTTTACTAGCTATGTGACAACTGCTGTTTCTGCTGTGTTCATTGTTATGAACTTGCAATTACACATTAGCCACACATGCATACAACTTTGTGACAAATTCAGTTAGTCCCAGATATGACTAATTCCACAGGCCCTGTCCACATGGAGACTTGGAGGCAGGTGCTATATATGGACTGTGGCTTGGCCCTGTTGGCTTCCAGGAGCCCTCCTTCTTTTGGGAACCCAGTTAGTCTTTACATTGTGGGCTTCTGAAATTTTACACCTTGTTTTGTGGGAATCCCGTTTACCTGACATGCCTTTTTCATGTGGGTAATGTGTGTTGGCCCATTACAGTGCTTTAGGAGTGAAACTGTATTTTCTTACCTGAACGGTCCATACTGAGGTATGCTGGATGTCACAACAGGACGTAGCTTATGGACAATGTATGCGTGTCATAGGTAATGATTGCTATGTCAATCATGTGGAGGTGCTGCTTTGTGGCACTTAATTGCACACATCTGTACAACAGCTTCTCAGATGTGCTTACAGTTAGAGTTTGTAAGAGTGTGCCTGTACATTGTCAGTGACCTGGACAGAGAAGGCATCATGCAGATGTAATGGGAACATACATTCTGAGTTGTTGCATACATAGGTCCACAAGATATGTTTAGACCAGAGATAGGACAACACTATCCTTAGCCACAGTCTCCTGCCTCCTGCCTGCAAGGGGGGTGTATGAAGTGTCACAAGCCCATGATTGAGGTAAAGTTTGGGACGTAGTGGCCTAGGAGTGTTTTGAGTAAGGAGATGTGGAGTGTGTGTATGTGAAGTGTGTGTATATGTACACCTGGCATGTATTACCTGCAAACACTGACACATACACATGCTCTCTGTCTTCTGTGTTGTTGTGGACTAGGACAGTGTTGTGATATTTTTGTTTGAAAGTATTTTTTGTGTTCACCACAACAGGAGTTTGAGCGGGTTAAGTTTATTATGGGGGTCTCTCACAGGGGCTTGTCTGATGTCTATGAGGGCATCTCTTACAGACACATAAGACACATGTCTGTGATTGGCATGTTGTCCCACACATATGGTATGTCACTACTTCTGGCATTACACAACATCCAGATTTGTGATAGGACACATTACATTGCACCCAATATGCCAAAACTATGGATTTTGCCAATGGTTTTTAATAGCAATTCATTTTGTAGCAACAACTGTGTTTTTTTTGCATAGGTGTTTGTTGTTTCTTCAGTTCAGACATGAGGAGTGTGAAGGGAGTCCTACAAGTATCTCTATTGTTACATCTGGGGCAGTGGTATGTGATACTGCTGCAAAGTAAGCTTTCTGTCTCACCCTGAGGGTGTGGGCCTAAATGGAGAGTGGGATGGAACCCTGCTGAGCAACTGCATTTTCGACCTGCCAATGCTATGCACTAGCATGCCCTGGACCACTTCATGGCCTGCTACACATCTCTCAGTACCTGCTCTTTCCACTTTACCCTTCCTGCCCCTCATGTACTGCTTCTCATTATATATCTATTACCCCGATGCTGCCCTGCAACAGCCTCCTTCAAGCAGCACAGCAGGAGCTCAGCTGGACCCTCAGTTATTGCTCCCAGCAGAGGTGAGGAGGGTTTTTGGGGCAGGGAGGAAGTCCTGTGCAGGTGTTTGAATATCAGTGGCACACTGGGGCCGATTCCGATTCGGGCCGGAAATCTCTCCGACCGAGCCGGACCCGGAGAGAATTCCGACTGAATCGGACTCTGGCAGTCCGACCGAACGAGTACGATGCATTCGCATGCTATCGGACTCGATTCGGTCGGACTCCCATTGAAGTCAATGGGAGCCGGTCGTACAACGCGTACGCGGGCTCCCATTGACTCAATGGGTGCGAGGCGAACAAGGGTGCCCCCCACAGCGGGTACGCGGCGAAGCACATCGTGCCGTACATGCACAGGTAGGGGGGACCCATGCGTCCCCCCTGTGTGCGACTCGCGCGGCTACGCGTACAGGGGGTCCGACGCGGACCCCCAAAGTCCGGCTCCGACAGCTCTTTGGAGCCGGACGGCACAAGTCGTCGGACTGCTCGCGGTGCGCATCGTACTTACCCGGCTGGGGAACGTCTCCATTGCGCGGTGCGAGTTGTGTCTGTGCGAGTCGGTCGGAGCGTGTTGAAGCCGCGTACGAGTCGGTCGGTGATTTCGCATGCGCTTGCATCGTACTTGCTCGGCCGGACCCGCGTACGATTCGGTCGGGAAACAGGGCTCCGAATCGGACCCGGTAAAGCCGAATCCGATTCGGAGCACTACCGGCCGAGATCGGAATCGGCCCCTCTGTGTGTGTCTGTATATTATATATCTAAAACATGTGACACGTATAGAAGTGAAGGACTAGAAGTATACATATAGTTATATATACGTATATGCACACTTTTAGTCCTACTTCTATGTTGGGCCTGTCCTGGTTTAGGATTTTCAAACTCTGGTCAACCTATGCTGACACACCCCCTCTCATGCTGACCATGCTACGGCCTGGATTTTCAATGGCAGACCATCGACATGCTGCCGACTCAATGTCTACGGATAGATTTGTCACTTGAGGTGTGACGGTTTCGATTTTGCAGGTAATCAAGTAGGTATAGCAGCGGCATGACGTGTGCAATGAGCTCCATGTCTGCACCGGACGTAGCAATACGTTTTGGCCTTCTATCCCTTCCTTTCCACCAGCTCTCATGAGATGGTTAGCCCGCCACAGACGTCTTGTCGGAAATACGCACCATAATTGGTCAGGCGGTTTGTAAGGCGGTCCGCTCTCCAACTCGCTCCATTAGTCCTTTCGGACACCACCGCAGTCGGAACTTCCTGTCGGAGTCGGAAGATCTGCGGCAGTCAGAAATCTAATGCATTGTAATCCAATGGTCGGAGTGACCCCTTCTGACGATAGCGCTGAGGTCCGACAGCCTCCGACAGGACCGCGGAAGCCAGTCCGACTGGTATCGTGATGAGGGCCTTAATCTTTAGCCTTCAATTTCAAATTCCTCAACATTTACAGTACATTTTAAAATTTTCAGTTTTACATTTTGCTTCTTTACTATATAACTTTATTACTATATTATTATTGTTTAATTTTCTAAATTTTTACGGAGCTTCTGGGTTCCCGGAGACCCCAGTGTGTCTCCGGACCACAGGTTAAAACCACTGATCTAGGACTACAAATTGATTCCAATGATTATTAGATGATTTTACCGGTTTAATGAAGGACCTGGACTTGGATAATCTTTTAACAAAGACCTTCACTATGGTCTATGGACCCATAAATACTAAATTAAGATCATGTCTAATAGGAGGTACCAGTGTGGGCCTAGGGAAATCATTTTCAAAATTGAGTGTGCATTTTGACTGCACCCTGGCCTGGGAACATTTACTCAAAGTAAGAGTGTAACACTTTTTGAGATCTGCTGAACCTGCGTTTAGATTTGGGTCAAAGTTTGGACACACACCCTTCAAGAGAATTACTCCAAATTTACAAGATTTATTACATCCCAATGAGATTGTATGTTGCTGGAGCTTGGGGGTACACAGATGTGGATCTATTGCAAAAAGCAGAGATTACATTTTTACAAGGGAGCGGAACTCGCGGAGTTGCACTCTGTGGAATTCTGCAGAGTTACATAAAAACTCTGCAAGATTCTGCGAGCAGGCAAATCGTCAGGTTGTGCTGATTTTCTGCACTGGTAGCTTGTTTCGCACTGCACAATAAGCGCAAACAGCAATAAGCGGGAACAGCAGCACCCACCGTGCCTGAGGACGCTGCTTCTTTGCTGCTGCTCTAGGCGATTTTCTACTGAGGCAGCAGCTTTCTAACTGCGAGTGGTACCTTTCTGACCACAAACGATCACGAAAATCTTGCCAGCTGCTGTCCTAACGCCCAAAAATCATGCTAGAGAATGCCAATTTTCAAGCGCCAACTTAACGTTGGTGAGCCACAGGTAAGAATAAACTCCTCCATGAGGCAGTTGTCAGAGATTTGTCAGAACTCATCATTACAAGTGTAACGCGGAGTGGGCAAAACTCTGCGAAGAGTGCCCCCCCCTCTTATATATGTCATGTTGAGCGGGGTTTGTGTTACAAAGAGAATCTGATCAAAATATGACCATTGCTTTCATGGACCACTGTTTGGGCCAAACACAAGACTATTTTCTTTAGGGAAGAAATTTGAGATTGTATGGCTAAAGAAAATATGGAGGCTACCCCATGCCTCTCCTCTGTGGAAGACCTTTATCACACTGGTGGTACCTGCATTACTCAGCAACCCTAAGGGGGATATTCACAAGAACGTGTGCTAAATAGCTCCAAAAAATGTTAACGCAACTTTACACATCGGAGCCCATTGCGGGAAAATAACCCCGTGTTAAGCTGGAATTCACAACACGGCGGTACCATGCGATAGTTCCCCAAAAACGTGGCCAATGTCCGCGATACAACAACCGCGACCATGATAAAAACACAAACCTCAATGCGAAAAAACATGCGATGGCCCAAAGCGCGATGAGGAAATCAGCGATAAGCAGCGCCAGGCCTGCAATACACACATGGCAGGAGGGAAAAACCAGTAGAAAACTAGAAAAAACACACAAACACAAAATGACCAACACCCAAGCACCATGGAGGCAGCCGGAGCAGGCGCAGAGGACGAGCGCAACCCCACAAGCACCCCGGACAACCAGCCTGGGACCTCGGGGACAGGGAAGGAGGGCAAGGACAAGAAGAAGAGGAAGACGAAATTCAGTCCACAGGAAAACAGGATCCTGGTCACGGAGGTGATGGAACACCATCAACAACTGTTCGTCACCTCCAACGTGTCATTGGGCACCAAAAATGGAATATGGCGGGATATCGTGGACAAGGTGAATGCCGTCGGAGAGCACAAGAGGTCAATGGACGAGGTCAAGAGGCGATGGATTGACATCAAGCGCAAGACCAAGGAGAAACTCGCAGCCAACCAGAAGGCAGCAATGCAGACTGGAGGTGGGAGCCCAGCGCCACAGCAGGAGCTGGATGACATGGAGGAGCTGATGTCGACAGTCATCAGTGTGGAGACCGTGGCAGGAGTCGGGGGACCGGACACTGCTCGACAGGACACAACACAACCTCAACAGGGTGAGTGACCACCAGGTACTGGGGGGATGGGGGGAGATGGCCACAATGGCACACATGCACAATCAAGCAGAGCACAGTGCACACCCACAATGACTCTGGATCATGGCCCTGATCCACAGACTGTCACAATGTACAATGCCATGCTGTCTGAATGTGAACTTGTACCATGCGGCTACATACATGCGGACACATTGTAATACACCATCTCCCCTTCACATTGCAGGGGCACCATCAACACCTCCTGCAGAGCAGTCCCAGCCACTCTTTACTGATGACGAGGAGGACACCACCAGCATCGACACCCAAGCCCTCCAAGACATCATTGAACTCATCCGCCAATCACCTCCAGGACCAGGGCAGCCAAGCTGCATCGAGGAGATCCCACCCACTCCACAAACCACCCAGCAGGAGGCACCCACAGCCCCGGCAGTCTCCCAAGACCCCCAGGAACAACACATGGCCTTCCAATGCCTTGTGCTGGAGGGCCAGAGGGAGACGGCTGAGCAGGTGCGGGTGGGGTTCGACCTCATGGCTACCAAACTGGACGCCATCCATGGGTGTCTAGGTCCCATCAGGGACAAGCTCCAGTCCCTAACAGACACCGACGGCCTGCTCCATGGTCTCCAACGAGCCCTGACTGACATCGCTGGAGTCCTGACTCAGAGACAAGAACACCTGTCTGCTCAGAGTGGCTCCAGCGATCCCAGCCGTGAGCTGGCACACATGCGGAGGCTCATAGAGGACATGGTGCAGATGGAGGCGGAAAGGATGGCAGCCACCGCTGCACATCAGCGAAATGTAGCTGGGATCTACCATGCCCTGCATGTCCTCATCATGGCATTGCTGCCACAAGGCGTGGCGCAGATGAATGCTGCTGCCCCCACACCATCCACATCTCCGCCCCCTGGTGTGTCAGTGCCTCCCAGTGCGGCCGGCGTATCCACTCCGGCACCTGATGTGTCACTGCCACACAGTGCGGCCGACAATCCTCCTCCGCCCCTGATGTGTCAGTGGCACACAGTGCCACAGCCGGTACTGCAACACCCACAGGTGGGGCAGAGCACACATCCGAGGACGAGGACGTGGATGGTCTTGAGTTCAGGAGGAGGCACTAGCAGTCATGTCCGCCACCTTGCCTGTTTCTGTTTGGTGCCGCACATGGCCCCATGACCTGCCACTGAACCCTGATACACTCCGCTGCACTCACCTTGGACCGCGACATGGACTGCCATATCCTGTTTATGACCAATGACACGGCGACCAGACTGCGGACTGTACCCTTCCTCTTCCGCAGTACTTGTCATCCCCGGATGGACTCTGGCTGGCCCTCCACGGGCCCATATTGTGTGGTGTGCTTGGCATGGCCCTGTACCGCGCCAGCTGCAAAACTCCACTGGATGTGCAATAAACATCCAGAAATGCACTGCTGTGTCATGTCTTTCATCATTCATGTATGAATGTGTGGATGACTGTAGGGACAGTGATTTCCCTCACGTCAATGATGCTCATCTAGTGGGATGCCAGTCACAGTGTGCTACATTGCCTATTGTGTTTCGCTTGCCGTGGACACTACAACAGGGACACACGCATTAGTCACTCCCTTGTCCGGATATGGACTGAACCACACCCAGAGCTCCCGAGCCATTGTTGCAAGCCCTGCGCTGGTCCGGCGTACGCCAGGCCAGACACTCCGCTTACGCTCCGAGGGAGGGGGCCACATAGCTACAAGTCGCAGGCGTACACGCTGGTGGTATGCAGGTCACTGGTCTAGTTGTCAGCATGTCACGGCCACTCCCTGAGGGCAGGTCTGCACACACACCACACCCATCTGGCACAGGTGTCACAGGCATGTGACCCCGCAAATATAAGGGGCCGACGACGTCACATTCCCCACTGCCGGCGGTGACTGGATGACGGACGCTCCACGGTTCTCAATCATAAAGGGCCCATGAGTTGTGGTGCACAGGGTTTGTCGCACCCGAGGCCTTGCGCCCGTCATGGGCCTACCACTACGTGGCGCTGACTGGGGTTGCACAGGGTTAGTGGCTCCCGAGGCCTTGTGCCTATCACAGGCCTACCACCACGTGGCGCTGACTGGGGTTGCACAGGGTTAGTGGCACCGGAATAGCTGAGCGGGTGTGCAGCCTGCGATGATGACGTGTGCACTGATGTGGTCTCTGCCATTGATGCCTCAGGACTCAGCGTCATGTGTTGGACCTGCTGGGCCGCGGGGCGGGTCTGCATGATGTGGACCATGCCATGGTGGCAGGACCGGGGCCTGGAGCTTGCACGGGCACGTGGTGTGCCCACTGGTGGACACACCGTTGGTGGCAGGTGAGCAGTGGGCCCGGGGTGCACAAGTGTGGACAGCCAGCGCTGGCCGACGGGAGGGGGTAGGGTGCGGCTTCATGCGTGCGCAGGGATGGACAGGCGTTGTTGCTGTGTGATGGACTCTGCCATGATTGACTCTGGCCTTGATTACAGATTGCAGACCTGGTGGCTTGCAGTGTATCCCCGCACGTGGTTGGAGACACACCGGTGGCAGCAGGTGAATAGTGGGGCCTTGGTGCGCAGGGGCGGCGGTGTCTCTCTCTCTCCTTTCCTTCCTTCCCTCTCTCTCTCACTCTCTCTCTCCCTTCCTTCCCTCTCTTTCTCTCTCTCTCTCCTTTCCTTCCCTCTCTCTCTCACTCTCTCTCTCCCTTCCTTCCCTCTCTCTCTCCTTTCCTTCCCTCTCTCTCACTCTCTCTCTCTCTCTCTCTTCCTTTCCTTCTCTCTCTCTTTCTCTCTCTGCCTTTCTTTCATTCTCTATTTTTCTGTGTCTCGCTCCTTTGATGTGCGCATGGCACACGTTCTGATTTTGTGCTTTATTTTCCAGGCTGTAACGTCGTGATTGTCCCGGATGGACCCGACAGGAGTATTCCGCATTGGTGTTTGTTGTTGTGTTTCAATAAAGTTTTTGGTTGTTACTTCAGTGCTGTGTAACTGTTTCTCGTTCTTCTGGCCACACATGTGTGTTATTTTTTGACAATGTGCGTCATCATGCGCTTTTTGTGGCTCTTGTGTCGTGCACGGTATGTGAATGTCTGGAGGGGGCGGGAGTGGTGGCGGTGGGTGTTGTGGCCCTTATGGGTATCCGGGCTGCATGATGATTGTCTCCATGGCATCTGTGGATCTTCGGGTGTGGCTCTTGGCTGGGCTCCCTTTCATGCTGCAGGTAGTCGTCCTGCTTAACACCAGCAAAAGGCAGGTGTTAAATCACTGGTGCTACCGCGGCTTATCGCCTGTTTTTGGCTCGCATCGCTGATCTGGCAGTTTGTTGTGAAAGTGGTGTTGTGGTTTTTTCGTGTGTTTTTGCACGGGAACGCCTACTCTGCATCTCATTAGGGTTAGTTGGTGGTGTCACCCGTGGAGGTACATTTTGGGGCAGTTATCGCGGGAATACTGGGGATGTCTGCAGTTTGCACCCGCTTGTGAATGGGGTGTTGAATCTATCTCCACTTTGGATGCGTTAAGGTGGGGATAAATCGGCGGTAGGTCCTTGTGAATATGCCCCTAAGTGTATTACTGGTGCGGCAAAAGGCGTAGTGAAAGACCTTTTATCTGATTATTATGAGGAAATCCATGCCATAAAAGAACTAACTAAGCCTGCTCTGATGAATCATATGAATATTTGGATTTTGGGGTTATCGAGATGTATTTATAATAAATAAAGAATCCACTGTACGTATTTTATTTGACTTGTTTAAGAGCCTTCCTCCCCAAGTGCCCGTGAAATAATATCTCTGCACACACCACTTATCATTTTATTCTAATTTGCAATATTTAAACCGTCAAAAGGAGACACTTCTTAATACATTTTGTTTCGCAAACTAAATATAAAGCATATCAAGCTATGACCATCCTACAACAGGTTGCCACTAAATCACTTTGAAACTTTATGGCTGAAGCACTGATGTGTCTATGTATGTAAACACGTTTTTAGAGATGTCTGGTATCAATGTTTTTCTATTGATTCTGATTGTTGTTATTTCGTGGCTTTTATTTGTATATTATATCTGTTGCACACTTTATGGCTAAATTTCGTTATAAGCTGGCTGGTTGGGATAAATATTTTCCCCTTTTATGCAAATTGGAAGTAAGGACTGTAGAACACAATCTGCAACATTCTAATAAAGGGAAATGAAAGGAAGCCCTGCACACTGGGTCCATTAGAAGAACATGGTGTGAGACGTAAATTATTTATTATAATAGATAAATGAATGATGATGTCTTTTTGGGAAGAGGAACCAAAATTAGCAATACTTTCATCCACTTATTCTCTTCTCTGATTCTGACCCACTTGAAGTGTATCAACATATCAGTCAATTCATTTATGAATTAATGCATTGATTCATTTCTAAGACAGGTATCGAAATAATTTGCTTTCTGTTCCGCATGCAAAAGCCACAGACCGCAAAGCAATTTTTGAACTAAACTGTCCTTTACGTGATACGTTTCTTAAATTCTGGTGCATGGTTGACTATTTCTCCAGATGCTTTTGGAATACACATTGTGCAATGTGATTGTATTTATTCATGTAGAAAGCAGTGAATGTGTAGGTTCTTAATCAATCATTGGCTGCATAGATTGGTAATTTTGGGTATTGTTTGTGTAACCAACCACCTCCTATAAAACCATGCCTGTACTGAAGCCATGGCTAGAACAAAGCCATGTCTTTAACAGAGAGTTAATTATAAGAGTAAATGTGAGAGAATGGTGGTCCTTGCATCCCCTCACCTAGCACCGACTGCAAAAGTCTAACAACAAACAATATTTTAAATGATGGTACATTAATAATTTTAATGGATTTGGATGTGTAAGAAAAAAAGTATAGGCCAGATTCACAAAGGTAAACTGAGACGATAATCTAACTATACGACTTTCGGTACTCACAAAGGGCATTGACTACTTGTAAATTCCCTTTGTGAATTCTGAAAGTTGTAAAGTTCAACTTTTTGTATTCATAAAGGTCATTTACGAGTAGGAAATGCCTTTTGTGAATACCAAAAGTCGTAAAGTTAGACTTTCGTCTTAGTTCACCTTTGTGAATTGGGCCCTATGTCTTTTATCTTTGGTGCATCCTTGAAAATTTAATTTTTTGTTTTGAAGAGTCAGACTTAACAGTAGGTTGCCCCAAGATAACTCGCTCATTTATCACTTTTCTGAAATGGGTACACTTACACAGCTTGAAACCTCCCCAGGGCACATCCAGTGGTGACTGGACTTCATAGAAATGGATTTCAGTACACAGGCTGACCTCACCTCAAACCGCCAGCATTTCAGCTGATGTATGTGAATGAATCATTAGGATGTTATTTGAGGAGCTTTGAACAAAAATGTTGCAGGTCGAAGCAAAGACCCCCAAGCCCACCCTCAACTGATCTATTTCCTGCCTTTTTTTTGTTTTTTTGTTTAGGCATTAATCACCCCAAGGTTTTCAACTTCTCCACCTGTATCTGCTCTATACAGTGCTGGACGATTTCTGACTATATTAGATTCAGTATTTCCTTCTCTTACTATTCCTGAGCCCACAACAGGGAGTGGTTAGTCCAAAAAACAAAACATATTGTCTCCAGTCATATCACTGATTAGGAAGCATGTCACACCCATCTGCCAGTGCTTTGGGGTGATGTGCAATTTGAATACTGAAAGAGATTTCTGCCTGGGAAACAATTGGTATTTAGCATTCAGTCGCATATTTTAAGTGTATAATACATGCAGTGTGAGGTTTGTTTAGCAGCCTCTTACAATGAAGAGTTCCAAATCGGCCAACAAAGCAATGCCAATAAAATTTTAAAGAATTGTGAGCATCCACAAAAAATATTCTCCTAAAAGCATATCTGGCACCAGGCTGTAATAAATAATACTGAGTATTCATAAGACATGGCAGTAATTACCTTAATAAGTATGCATTACCTTAGATTGCAATGAACCATAATTGCCCCAGTCAGTAATAAGTATTCAAGTGCCCGGCAGTAAAGAGTGTCAATACTTCAACAGTCATTAATGAATGTTAATACCTCCAGAAAGGCCGCATTGGGCCACTTAATTAATGAGCCTCAATTCTTCAAGCAACGATGATCATCAGTAAGCTGACAACAAATAAGCTTGAAGCAGTAATGAACAGGAAAAACCCCAGACAGTAAAGAGACTAAATTGATTCAGACAGAGAGAGAGAGAAAGAGAGAAACTGCATCAATGCTCACTTGCAGACGTGACCATAAATTACACCAAACAGTAATGAGGCTCAATATCCATATCTTTAATTTGCATTATGGTCCACGAGCAGCAATCAACATGTAAGGACCTCCTCAGGCACGTGTATCAATGGCCACAGTTATTAAGATGAACCGCCACCCATTACTGTGCTCACAGTAGGGTGTATGCCCTAGATCTTAGTAGCTCTTGAATATAAGACATTAGCATAGTCAAGGCATGAAATAATTAAGGCCTGCATGATGGTCCTCTGAGGAGTGACTGTCAAAAGCAAGAGCATCTTCCTTAGACCCCCTAATAGGCCACAGCAAGCAGTGGCTACTTTGTTAATTTGATATTCCATAGTCAGCTTGTTTTCAAGCTTGAAATTCTCGAGATGGAGCAGGGAGAGCCCCAAATTGTTTTGGTCATCATGGCAGGCCCTAATGTTTAGATTGATTCCCCACAATTAGCCATAGAGCATGTCTTACTGCTCTATGGTCAGAATCGCATCCTTTATTTAAAAATCTATGTTTAAGCTTCAAAAAAATGAATCTTCAGAAAGAAGGAATTCATTTTTGCATAATCCCATTTATGTTATTATTATTAATATAACAGCACCTAATTCCAAATGGGCTGGTTGGATTACCTCATAACTATATATAAATGATTCAGATGAAAGGGCTTTTGCCCTAACTGTATTATATTGTATCCATAGGTTGGGGAAGGTTACTTAATTGCATTATTTGATCATGTGTAATATACAAGTTTTGAAGAAGAGTAAGTGAGGCAATGGCTGATGCTAATATTGTCATTAGAAACAGAAAACTCATAGTGAGTTCTGTTGGAACTGTTCAGTGCCATTAAATAGGAAGACTTTCTGAAAATGATTTTGAAAGTATAACAAAATGAACTTGGAAATCAAAAGCCAAATGCATTTTGTTTTATATTTTTTTTGTTATATCCTTACATTTTTTTGTTTGTTTGTTTTATTTTTATTTAGATTTCTTGCAGCAAAAAAATCAATTCCTCCTCAGACTACATCATCATCAGAGCGCAATTCCTTCAAGGGTGGAATAAAGTGCTAGCAGTGTTCTTAAATCGTAAAGTGCAAAGCATAACGTAAACAGCATGGAACATGCATCGTAAAGTGCGAAAAGAAAAGTTACACCATGTAAGAAAGTACATCTCCACCTAACAATTGAAACAAACATCATAATATGTAAGAATGACATTCTATATAATCAAATACATCAAATGATAAATAATACTAAATGTACCGCCCCTCAAAAACTTGCCATGATAAAAAGGTTCTTTTCGGGGGCAAATTAATGGAAGGGCATTCAAAATTGTCAACAGTTAAGGAACCCAATTTTCCCCACATATATATATATATATATATATATATATATATATATATATATATATATATATATTCAAATGTGAATGTTACTCCTCTCGTGCACATTCAACTCGAGCCCAATTTCATTAAAGCGTGTTGTTTATTCAAACATGAAGCAAGCACAACGCCCTTGGTCACGGGTCAAGGAACTGTTTGTCCAATCAAAATACATATAGTGCACAAATAATAAACATCAATGTAGGACTACTTATCCCAATGTTCAAAAATGGCATCCATTTTGTAATGGTGTTTTTACATAGCGACTTGCAATGTTATATATACAAAATATAATAGATCCATTGATCACAATCTATTTATCATTATATACACACAAGAACTACATTTGATATATAGTGTTTGACTACAGTTACGGCCGATTACCAATAACTGCCAATATTTCATTTGCCACCCCGTTACTATAATCCTGCCAGCTTCAAAATGAACAAATGTACGCAAGTGCGCAAAATGACGAAAACGGTAAAAACATACCGCCAAAAATACTGCCCCTGTGGGTCACTGACAGAGATAACATAAGTGTTCAATTTACATTGGCAGTTATTGGTAATCGGCCATAACTGTAGTCAAACACTATATATCAAATGTAGTTCTTGTGTGTATATAATGATAAATAGATTGTGATCAATGGATCTATTATATTTTGTATATATAACATGCCATTTTTTTTTTTTTTTATTTCGGCGCAATTTGCGCTGAGGTTGCGAATTCCGCCGAAATTGTTTAAAAACAATGAAGCGCGGGTTCCTGCATTTTATTTTAATGAGGCCCCCGGGTGGGCTAGGTCCCGGGGGCATTTCTTAAAAAGTAATAGCGTGGTCCCGCTGGGGCCCCCGCAGCCCCGGGGACCACCACCTGCTTCACTCATGTTGGGAGGGGGGCACGCGGCCCCCCTCCTGGAGCCCGTGATGGCCCTGGGGACCGCCACCCCCACAGGGCCAGCTCCTGCAGTGTCCCGGGGTGTCCATCCCCGGGACAGTGCTGTTTGCTATGACAGGGCGGGAGCCGCGCGGCTCCCGCCCTGTCATAGCAAACGTGTGAAAGCGATGGGTGCGCGGCTCTCAGCGCGGCACTCGAGTACTTCTTAAGTCTTTCAAACACCGAGGGGTATATTCTCAAGGACATATCGCCGAGTTAACAGCACTTTATCGCAACCAAAATGGTGATAAATTTAACGCACCATTCACAAGCTGGAGCAAACAGCTCATATCACCAGTTTACCAGCGATAGCAGCCTCAAAAAGCATCGTCATGGATGACTCCGGCAAATATTGCTAATGAGATGTAGAGTAGGCGTTCCCATGCAAAAAGCAGCAAACACATCACTTCGCAAGTGTCTCAACCACCAGCAAGATCGTCGAAGAGAGTACAAAACAGGCGATAGGGTGCATTAGTAGCAGAAAGTTTACACCTGCTCTGAGCTGGTGTAAAGTCGGACTACAACCTGCAATATGAAAGGGAGCCCAGCCCAGAACCACACGTGAATGACAACAGATGCAATGGAGCCAACGATCATGCAGCTCGGACACCCAACACTGCTCCGACACCCCCCACCACCAGCCCCTTGTCCACCATCCCCTCCTCACCTCCCCCCCACACAAACAAATGTGACAGCAACCTTAGGAAATCTGGAACGAAACAAATTGGCTGATATCGCACAATTATAGTAAAGAAGATGCATGTGAGGTTGGACAAATAAGAATCTCAGTCATCTATGGATTTACATATAAAACATTTTATTTAAACAAAACAACAAAATAAAAGTAGGTACTGGTATGGCGTGTCATCCCTCAACAATTTGTGAATCCCAGCCTGCAAGGCCAAAAAGAAAAATAAGATTGTGCATCATGCGTCCATCAAAGGAGAGAGAGAGAGAGAGAGAGAAAGAGAGAAAGAGTGAGAGAGAGGAAGAGAGAGAGAAAGAAAGAGTGAGACAGAGAGGAAGACAGAGAAAGAGAGAGAGAGTGAGAGATAGAGGAAGAAAGAGATAAAGAGAGAAAGAGTGAGAAACAAGGAAGAGAGAGAGAAAGAGAGAGAGAAACAGTGTGTGAGAGAGAGGAAGAGAGAGAGAGAAAGAGTGAGACAGAGAAGAAGAGAGAGAGAAAGAAAGAATGAGAGAGAGAGAGGAAGAGACATAGAAAGAGAGAAAGAGTGTGAGAGAGAAAAAGGAAGAGATAGAGAGTGAGAGAGAGAGAGAAAGAGTGTGAGTGACAGAAAGGCAGAGATGGAGAGGGAGAGGGAGTGTTGACACTGTGGAGAAAATCCTCACAGCTCACCTTTCTGCCACCAGTGTGTCTCCAACCACGTGCCGGGACATGGTGCAGTCTTCAAGTTTAGTCATCTGAAACATAGTATAGAATCAGTGAAGGCAGAGTACATACAACTGCACACGCCTAATTCTCTGTTTCACCCCTGCGCACCCAGGCTGCTGCACCCCATTGACTCCCGCCGCCCAGAGGTGTCTGTCCGTCCCTGCGCACTCAGGCTGCTGCACCCCATCGACTCCTGCCGCCCAGAGGTGTCTGCCCGCTGCTGTGCACCCAGGCTGCTGCACCCCATCCAGTCCCATTGCCCGGATGGATTTACATATAAAACATTTTATTTAAACAAAACAACAAAATAAAAGTAGGTACAGGTATGGCGTGTCATCCCTCGACAATTTGTGAATCACAGCCTGCAAGACAAAAAGAAAGATAAGATTGTGCATTATGCGTCCATCAAAGGAGAGAGAGAGAGAGAAAGAGAGAAAGAGTGAGAGAGAGGAAGAGAGAGAAAAAGAAAGAAAAAGTGAGACAGAGAGGAAGACAGAGAAAGAGAGAAAGAGTGAGAGAGAGAGGAAGAGACAAAGAGTGAGATACAAGGAAGAGAGAGAGAAAGAGAGAGACAGTGTGAGAGAGAGGTAGAGAGAGAGAAAGAGTGAGACAGAGAGGAAGAGAGAGAGAAAGAAAGAATGAGAGAGAGAGGAAGAGACATAGAAAGAGAGAAAGAGTGTGAGAGAGAGGAAGGAAGAGATAGAGAGTGAGAGAGAGAGAAAGAGTGTGAGTGACAGAAAGGAAGAGATGGAGAGGGAGAGTGAGTGTTGACACTGTGGAGAAAATCCTCACAGCTCACCTTTCTGCCACCGGTGTGTCTCCAACCACGTGCCGGGACATAGTGCAGTCTTCAAGTTTAGTCATCTGAAACATAGTATAGAAACAGTAATGGCAGAGTACATACAACTGCACATGCCTAATTCCCTGTTTCGCCCCTGCGCACCCAGGCTGCTGCACCCCATCGACTCCCGCCGCCCAGAGGTGTCTGCCCGCCTCTGCGCACCCAGGCTGCTGTACCCCATCCACTTCCACTGACCAGAGGTGTCTGCCCGCTGCTGTCCACCCAGGCTGGTGCACCCCATCAAGTCCCACTGCCCGGAGGTGACTGCCCGTTCCTGCGCACCCAGACTGCTGCATCCCATCCACTCCCACTGCCTAGAGGTGTCTGCCTGCTCCTGTGCACCCAGGCTGCTACACCCCATCCACTCCCACTGCTTGGAGGTGTCTGCCTGCTCTTGTGCACCCAGGGTGCTGCACACTATTCACTCCCACCGCCCAGAGGTGACTGCTCGCTGCTGCGGAAACAAGCCTCTCTGCTCACCTTCCGCCACTGGCATGTGTCTAAGAGGGTCCACCACGTGCCGAAGCAACCTCCTTAGGCGTTGCGTACACGCGGTCAAGCCGAGCTCACAATTCAAAGTGGATGTTGATTGCAGGATGGCCACGCATCATCGCAGGCTGCACACGCGCTCAGCTCTGGTGGCACTAACTCAGTGGAACTGAAGTCATCACCTCGTGGCGGGAGGTCCGTGTCGAGGGGGGGGTCGTCAATCTTTGAATCACAGCCTGCCAGACAAAAAGCAAGATAAGATTGTGCGTCATGCGTACATCAAAGGAGAGAGAGAGAGAAAGAGTGAGAGAGAGGAAGAGAGAGAGAAAGAAAGAAAGAGTGAGAGGTAGACAGAGAGAAAGAGAGAAAGAGTGAGAGAGAGAGGAAGAGAGAGAGAAACAGTGAGAGAGAGGAAGAGAGAGAGAAACAGTGTGAGAAAGAGGAAGAGAGAAACAGAGGAAGAGTGAGAGGGAGAGAGAGAGGTAGAGAGAGAGAAAGAAAAAAACAGTGTGAGAGAGAGGAAGAGATAGAGTGAGAGAGAGAGGAAGAGAGAGAGAGAGAAAGAGTGAGGGAGAGAAAGGAAGAGATGGAGAGGGACAGTGAGTGCCCACACTGTGGGCAAAACACTCACAGCTCACCTTTCCATCACCGGTGTGTCTCCAACCACGTGCCGGAACATAATGGAGCCCTCAAGCTTACTCATCTGAAACGTAGTATGGAATCATTAATGGCAGAGTACATACAACTGCACACGCCTAATTCTCTGTCCCGCCTTTGTGCATCCAGGCTGCTGCACCCCATCCACTTCCACTGCCCAGAGGTATCTGCTCGCCGCTGCGCACCCAGGCTGCTGCACCCCATCCACTTCCACTGCCCAGAGGTGTCTGCCCGCTGCTGCGCACCCAGGCTGCTGCACCCCATCCACTCCCACTGCCCGGAGGTGACTGTCCGCCGCTGCACACCCAGGCTGCTGCACCCCATCCACTCCCACTGCCCGGAGGTGACTGCCCGCTGCTGCGCAAACAAGCCTCTCTGCTCACCTTTTGCAACCTGCGTGTAGAAAAGAGGGCCTACCACGTGCCGCTGCAAGCTGCAAGCCCCAAGCCCGGGGCCCGCTGACACGGCACCCTGCATATCATGCAGCCCCGCTCCGCAGGCCACCAGGTCTCACATTTGGTGCTGGGTCTTGATTTTGCCATGGCAGAGGACATACCAGTGCACCAGGCTTTTCATCGCAGGCTGCACACCCGCTCAGCCCTTGCGGTGCCACTAACTCTGTGACCAGAGAGGCGACGCCACATGGCGGTAGGCCTGCGCTGTCTGATGGCTCAGGCCTACACTGCGGTCCAGCAGGGCACACAAAACCTGAGCTGTCCAGACCGCCGGGACGGGCCATCACCACTAACCCTGGGAATAGTTCGCGTAGTCGCGCTACGCGAAGCTACGCGAAGACGTCGGAGCGCTACGCGAGCTACGCGAGCGTGGGTAGCTGCTTGTCGCGCCCGTTCGCGATGCGTTTTTCTTGCTCGGGAACGCGTTGTGCGTGTTCAGGACGCTGTTTGCGTGCTCGGGGGCGCGAACTTACCCATGCGGTCGCCTATCGGCGCGGCCATTTTGTTTTTCACTTGTCCCGCCCGTTCGCGATCCCTTATTTCCTGTTCCGGGTCGCGTATAGCGTGCTCACGATGCACATTCCATGTTCGGGAACGCGTTGTACGTGTTTGCGACGTTTATTGCGTGCTCGGGGAGAAATATTGCGCGAACTTACCCACGCGGTCGCGATGGGTGCGGCCATCTTGTTTTTCCACTCTATGCTATGGTTCTGGGCCTGCTTTTCTATCCTCCCTCAATCTTTGCAATCCTTAGTTTTTTACACTGTTTTTCAATTTTTCTTTATTTCTTATCTATCTCTCTCTCTGCCTAAGTCTATATTTTGCATTTTTTTCTCCTTTTTACTGTGTTTTTTTTAACTTTTCGACTGTTTTATATAACTTTCTTCTTTAAGCTCCTACTTCTTCCCCTAGCTTTATTTTTCCCTTCTAACTTTTCTTTTCCGCCTCCTCCCACCCCAGAACCATGGCGAAGGGTAGCAGCAGCGGCTCGAAGGGCAAGGTGCGTGCGCCCAAGAGCCTCCTGCCTTGCGGCAGACTGCGCCCTGCAGGGGTGCAAGCCCGCCAGCTTTTTAGTGAGGCGGAGGTGGCCGCCTTTGTTTTTTTTGTTCAGTGCCACCTCCCCTTGACCTTGGCAGCAGGCTGCAGGCCAGGCTCCGGGTAACCGACCCAGGAGCGTCACCGCCGGTGGGCGAAGGTGTGCCGGGCAGTGTTTCGCTGCTCATGGGTCCGGCGCACCCATAACCAGCTGGCCCACCGGTGGTCAGACATCCTCGACCGGAAGCAGGACCTGTTGGACCTGCTAGGTGTCGAGGTCGTGGGGCTTGGTGAGTAGCTAATATATATAGTAGTATTAGTATTGTGATTTGTGTATACATTTTTTACAAATAACAAGAATACTGCTGCTTACATTGCAGGTAAATTACGTTTCAAAATCTTCTGTGATTGTAGGACACAGGTGCTGGGCGCTACTCTTACTTGTTTGCAACTTTGCGCTCGCTTGTCCTTATTATTATGTAAGAGTTTACTTTAGAGAACTTCAGTTAGGTAATGCTATTGCTAGAGAGACTGTAGTCCTTCCTTTGTCCTCCTGTCAAATAGTGGTGGATGGATTGATACTAGGTTTAGTTACTATTAGTTGATAATTTTTGAGCGGTCTGCGTGACGCATCCTCTGTCACTGAGTGTTGCTTACCCCAGTCCTTAGTAGAACCTTTTGTAGTTTGTTTAGTGAGTGGTACTGGTAAGCTTAGCAGTGTCAGTCAGCTGCAGAACATCAGACGCAACCAACCAACAATTTGGTGTATGCATTATGCACTTTATGCATGTGTCCTCCTTCTCATCTATGCATTTTTGATGGCTAAAAAAATGGAAATGCAGACTTAATGAACAATTGGCCCGCCTGGAATAGGTGGGCTAGGTCAGGTGGAACTTAGGCTTAGTTAGTGTTCTGGATTTTATTTGAATCAATCAGAATGGAACACTGAATTAGTGTTCCCAAATAAGTAGAATCCGTGTCCGTGAATCCCGCAAGCCAGTAGTCGATCGGATTAGATAGGTCAATTTTATTGCAATTTTTGTTTCCTAAAACTTTTTTGAGCGTTTTTTTAGATAATTTATTTGTTTCACAGCAATCATTAATGTTTGTGTCTTTCTTTATTATATCTTACATGATCACTGATCTGCAGCACCCAGGGGCAAGAAGACGGGGTCCGAGTCGGCGGGACAACCACCAGAGGACCGCTCCTCTACCGAGGAGCCCTGCTGCTGGTCCCAGTAAGTCCTCCAGTGGTTAATATTAACAATTATATTGCCCTAACTTTTACTGCACCTTATTTTTTCAGAACTATTAATTCTGGTTCCACTCCCTAATTCTATTTTTTACAAAAGATTCTTTGATCTTGACTTGACTATCTGTTTCTAAATTCTGGTTATCCCTGCCTCTAAGTTCTAACTGCCTCTGCTATGAATGTCTGTACTACTACTATTATTCTGTCGCTAAGCTTGCCCAGTTTGGATTGCCACTCTTTATTGTACGGTTTTGAATGAAACTCAGATTGACCAATAGCTCTAGCCACTGAGTCCAGTCCTTTCGGTTGTCCTCTTCTAGGCTTCTTAATCTTGAGGCTTTGACAATTACCACAAACAAAATGCCCAACCAGATATTTGACTATTTTTGATAGGATATAGTACATACTACTACTGATGTGTGGATTCTGCACAGCCCCATGCAGAACTATGCACAAGGAAATAGGATGTTGGTGAGGAACTTGGACGTTCCTCACACCTCAGTCAGAAGTGAACCCACAATCCCCTGAACGACTAGCTATAGTGTCTCATTAGGTCCCCGAACCTCCACCCGAAGATACCCAATGATTATGATTACACAACCCAGAACATAACACCCTTTCGCTCACTCAATCGTGTAAGTCCACCACCACCACCACACCAAATACCACAGAGTCTATGTGTAAGTTCAAAAGGTTTATTTTCAACTAACAAGCTCTGTATGTTGTTCTATAAAATTCAGTGTACTCCAGCCAGCTCCAACAGCAAAATTCATAAGATTAAAACAATAAACATTGTTACAACAAGTGCATGATGATAGAAGACAAAAGATCAGTGCAAATTCTGGGAGACTCCTCACCGTAGAACGTAGAATTACTGGTTACATCTCATGCATCATTCATAAGCTCTGCAAATCTCTGGTTCGTAGAAGGAAATCTTCTGCCTGAGAAAAATGGTGCGCGTTAGATAGTATAATGCAAGCATTTCTCAGTCCTGCCAAAAAAGTGTAACATGTTACTTATGGCTAAGCAATACGGACTAACCGAACTCCATAACAAAATGGCTTGTTTTTCGACCTCTTGTACGCAAAGCTCAGACAGTAGCTGTATGTGCTTATGTGGGCTCAAAAAGGCGTCTTACTGTTACTTACTGCACAACAAGCTGCGAGGTAACATGCGCAAAAGACATGAAGCAAAAAATGGTTGCATGGCTCATTCTAACTTTGCAAAGAGTAGAGTATAGTATAATAAATAATGACCCTAGGGACCATAACACTACTAGTGTCTACTGACTCTAGTACCCGATTTTGACTAGTGAATGTGATGTATAATATGTATGTATGAACTTTTTTTTTCAATCTTGCTAGTGAAAAAGAATAAATAGGGGGAGGTGTACACAGGCATCTAAAAATGTGTCATGTTTTTATCTAGGCGTAGTAGCGACCACCAGTGCCGGCGGGGCCAGCGGCAATTCCACCATTCCGGAGGGGGCAGGAGATGCGGCACCTGCAGGAGCTACAGGGGGTGAGCCAGCAGCAGTGGCGGGCGGTGGTAAGTTATATTCATTACTTATTGACATTGCACTAGCTGGAAGGGTGTTGACTTCACTCACTGTACTGTGTTGTTGAGACTTATTAGGTATGAAGTTGTAGTGAACATTATACAACGGTTGAAGAAGAGAAGACACCCTTTACTTAGCATTAGCAATGCAGTAGCAATAGCATTACCAGCGTGACTTGATTAACCAATGGCCTCTTCTATCTGACTCCAACTCAGCTGTGAAAGTTTTATGGAGGAGACTAAAAGTCAGATCAGATGACCTTGATGGATGTGTTGAACAAAAAGGGAAAGAAGGGTGGAAGGAGGAAGGACGGGCGAGATTTAATATGATGACTGGCAGAGAAGGATACGTTGGAAGCATGGATAGGTGGCTGATAGGAATCAGATGCATGTGTTGTTGAAGGATGGGTGGAAGGTGAAAGAAGAATGGATGCCTGCCTGGGTGGGCGACACAGTATGGGTGGATACTGTGAATAGCAAGAATCATCAGCAGTGTTTGGGTGAAACTCTAAGCCAAGGCAAGCAACGGAGTGAGTGGATGCATGGGTTGTTGTTGGTGAAACAAAGTAAGGTTTGTGGAGAGATTAAGAAGAATGATTGACATTTACTTAGAATGGATGGATGCCTGTATGTATTCACATTTACTTAGAGTGGATGGATGCCTGTATGTATTCATCAAGACAGCATAGGTGGAGACTGTCACGGGATGCACAGTTTTAGTTTTAAGGGAATGTAAAAGAAACCGCGCCACAGTAGCAAAGCCGATGTGGGGAGGAGCAGGGTGGGGGGTAGCAGTAAACAATGTATTACGCGCCCAAATACAGGTAACTTTACTGTAAACATAAAAATAAATAAAGCACATTTAATTGTGCGCACTGCACCACAAAAGCGATGCAGTGGGCGCAACAAAATTAGTTTTATTTATTTATATGTTTACTTACCTGTAATTGGCCGTAATCCATAGTTTACTACCCCCACCCTGCCCCTCCCTACGTCACCGCCCGGCAGCACTCCCGAGTCCCACCACCGACCGCTACTGACCTTATGTCGTCGTCCCATATAAAAGCAATGATCATTGGATCAGATATATAATCTGCCTTTTTGTAGTAGCCAGGGCACTGTCAAAGTGAAATTGACCAATTGCCGTTCATGTAACAGAGAGAGTATGGCCAGTGCCACCCATAATAGAAAAATACGAGCTTCCCCACCTGCAGACAGTAGTAAATCAAACTAACGTGAGTCTGCGTCATGAGTCAGACTCGTATGTTTGTCTTGGGTGCAAGTATAGTTGACCAAGCTGGCATGCCGGCTACTACAACCAGGTTATGTCATTTCGCTAAACTAGTAGAGATAAGAAGAAGACTGGTGTACTGTGTACAGGAGTCCATAGTGCTAGTATAATGCCTGAAACTCCCACAAATGTTACAGGCTGAGGAAGTGGGAGGATAGATAGATTATTACCAGAAATGTTATGTACTGTGCTTCTTGCTAGTGCTACTGTGCCATTATGTGTTGAATTAATTTTGTGTTCCTGTTTTGCTAAGAGTACTGGTTACAACAATATTCTTTTTCTTTCTTGATATAGATACTCCTTCCCAAGAAAAACCATCCCGGAAGGAGTTGGCAGCCAGGGCCCGGCGCCGGAAACTGGAGGCCATCTGTGAGGAGTACCGGCGGCTGGTGGCTTGGGCAGAGGAGGAGGAGGCGGCAGCAGCTGCAGCCTCATCCGATGCCCCGGGCCCCAGCCAGGCCAGACCTCCAGTGGTACGGTGCCGCGGTCTGGCAGCCGCCCGCTGCCACAATTCTCTTGCAGCCAGCACTGCTGTCCCCCACCCTGGATGCCACTGCAGGGCATTTCGACGCAAGATTCTCCTCCGGGTGGCACGGCTAGAGAAGCAACTAGAGGAGCGTGTAAAAATTCTGGTGGACAAACACCTTAAAGCCCGCCGAATCTAATAGGACCCTGTTGCATTGCCCCTTTTTTATTCCTTTTGTTGGTGGGTGGGAATTGGGCGTTGGGGTTTCTGGACATTCTTTGGACTTTTTTCGTTTTGGACATTGGTTGGGGTTAGGGAGAGGGGTGGGTCAGGTGTGGGATAGTTTATTTTTGTTAGGGTAATACATTATATTTATACTTAAACATACAATGTTAATGTTTTGTGGGGGTTACTGTTTCACGAATTAACGTCACATGGTTTCCTTGCTGCTGCAGGGCCGCAGCCAGTGTTTGATTTAAATAATCTGCCGATGATGTAACACAAACAGATAGATGCGGTACCCCTCACTGAGTTATTTGTCCTACTAGTACTGTCAGTCTCTCCTCCTACTCCATTATACCTCCCACCAAACTTATCTTACCTGTGATTGATGATGATTACGTTTGGCACAGTGATGGCTGCATGGTTTCCCAAGAGAATGGAGAAGATGCCATGGTTGTGGTGGTAGTAGTAGAGTAGACACTGGCAGCAGCCTTTGCTAAAAAAATAAAAAAGAGACAGTCACTTGCCTGAAAGCGACTGTGGGAGGAGTAGTAGAGCAAGTAAAATACAGTACAGAAGAAGACTGGCAAACAAACAATATTGCATTTGTAACTGCTAAAGTCAAATAAAACATAATGGTGGCGGGGAGTGGGACAGCCTAGTACAAGAAGTTTCAAACTGTAGTTGTGTCGAGTGAGTCACTTAACTTAACACAATCGTAATTCGTAACCTTTACTGCTGTGTGGTAGGAGTTTGATGATGAATCCAATCAATGCTGGCAATTAATTATGATGTACTATTAGCCGGTGACGGCTTGCACATAGACTGAGCATGGGTGGGCAAGCAGAAGAAGCTCCTCGCCCTGCCTTGAAATTTAATTAGTGTTGCTTTCACCACATCTGCCCCAGCAAGCGTGTGATCAATTGGTGTACATTTTATGTAGTCACATCACACCTCAATATAAATCACAGCCCGGGGAAGAGGGTTAGGGTTTGATGAATGGATGGGAAGGGGGTTTGGGGAAAGGTTGGAGAAAGAAAAACAGTACGCAGGGACAACAAAAGCAAAGCGAAATCTTGGCAGACGACCATGATCTTATCCAAAAAATCTATAAAGGGAGAAAAAGGAAATGCATGCATGATGATGAAGATAACTTGATGGTTAATGAGTAGTACTTACTAACTCCTACCAGACAATTAGACAGTACAGGGCAGCAGTATATTCTACGCAATTTGCCTTGCCTGTAATATGCCCTCAGAGAGTGAGACCCAAATTCATGTTGTACTGGGCTTACTTTTAAAGATAGCAAAGAAAATTAAAAAATAGTTGTAGGGATCAATTAGCAAACAAACAACAACACACAACACACAGTCGTAATGATTGAAGAGAAAAAAGGATTCCAATTAATTAAAAGATGAATGATGAATGATACTAAAGTTACTATTATCCTGGTCAAATTGTGGAGTTGAATCTCTTCCTTCCTCCTCGTCCTATCTTCCATGGACGCTCCGCACATCAATCTTGGTGGCCTTCCTGATGCGGATTGGTAAGGTAAATGTGAGTTGTGTTTCCCAGTATAGCACAGGGTAAAGGCCGGCCTGTAACGTCTAGATGGAAAAACAAAAGGGGTATTGAAAAATCAATGAATAAAAAAAAACATCAATTACGGTGGAGTCCAAGAAGAGAAGAGAGAACACTTTCAGACTGAGGCGGCTTGGATATATCGTGTATATTCTGTTTACAGCATTAAGCTACAACAACAACAGGACAGAACAGGCCCACCACAGCACCAGCCCGTCCGTGACCCAACCTCCATTTACCTTAATTTTTGACAGAGCCAGACAAAACAAGGCATATATACACAGCAACTTAGCATTTTCAAAATTAAGTGACAAAATCTATGCGCCGCTGTCAGTCATGACTTGACTCGACTCCACCACTACATGGACATGTAGGTCTGCTGTGTTTACTTTCTTGTTGAATTGTTGTGTTTATGTTTACCTTATGCCACTTCGTGAAACGCAGTTATTCCTTCAATCATCTCCGATCCAACTGACTGACTGCAAAGATAGTATGGTCATCATCATGGTGTGGTACGTGTTGTCCAACTCCAACTCAGTCTGTAGTGACTCCGATTAAGTCCATATTCCATATTAAAAAATTGCAACAGATATTGGCCTGCACCTGCAGTAGTAGGAGTACAATTTGGTTATTAAACAACAAGAAGGGAAACATTGACTGTCACTGACTTGACTTGAGTCACTTTGTAGATTAACTAGTAGAGTAGAGTTCGACTTCATGCACAACATCAACAACAAACAACAGCAATCGCTCAGAGTCTGCAAGCATCCAATGCATTCCATCATTACCTGTCTTGCTCTTCTCTTTGGCTGTCAGATCATCAGATGCCTAGTTCTGACAGGTGTGTGGTTTCTTTTTTTACGGGGCAGTGGACTCATCATTACTCCAGTCCACATTCATTTTGAGTGTTAGTCGCTGTTTCGGTTTTCGTCTTATTCATCTGTGGCACTTTGTCACAGTTTAAGTTGCTTCACCTAGTCAGCAGTGCACTGTGATGATGGGCCGCGGCCTGGGTAGCGCTCAGTGCTGGTCATTTGAGTTTGCACAAATGTCAGCAAGTTTCTTCGAAGAGTCTTGTCTTTCTCTGCCAAGTACCTTCTGTCCTGACAGTGAGGAGCTTTGGATGCCTGCTGAGGCTGTAGCCTTTGGACAGTGATGAGTTCACTTTTGGATGCCTGCCCAAGTTCTGACAGTGAAGAGTTGTGGACGCTGCAGAGGCGGTAGCCTTCGGACACTGATCAGTTTCGGCTCAGAAACAAAACGGAGGATAGCTATAGTCACGTTTCACTTCTTATGAAGGGACTGTTAAAGGCAACATTTCTTGTACTCCAATGTCTGGCTTGATGGAAATGTACTAGGGCGAGACAGGAAGATGAATCAGGACTCTGAAGAGTGGACAGTTAAATGCACAGACGTGCAACTCCAATAGGGAAGTAAAAAGAGAAGACGGTGGTGATGGATTTGTTGTGATTTGATTTGAACCAGAAAGACAGATACACAGACACATAAAGGAAGGAAGAAAGTAACAATTTGAAAGCCTAGTTGTCAGGGAAGAGGAGCTCGTCCTCAAACTCTGGTGGTTCGGACAGAAGTAGGTCCTGTAACGCACTATTTACATCATCCAAGTCGCTCTCCTCTTCCTGCTGTGATTCACGTATTTTGTAATCCGGTGGTATAAAGTGCTGATTCATTTTGATCATGGTTAACCTCTCCACGCTTTTGGGCGAGAGACTGGTCCTTTTCGAAGTTACAATGGCACCAGCAGCACTGAAAACATGCTCAGAAGAGACATTTGCGACAGGGGAAGCCAGATACTTTATCGCCAGCCTGCTGAGCACTGTCCATTGGCTTCTTTTCCCATACCAATACACCAATGGGTTTCGATCCATGAAGACCTCTGTTGGGTCATCCAGATAGGCCTGGACCGTCCGCTCAATGTTCAGGGGTGCTCCGATGTGCTCGGCCTCTTTTGCCTTTGCATCAGCGCTGGACTTACCATACACCTGCTGTAGAAACCAATCAGTTGCAGATTGTACTGTGGATGATCCTGTTCTTGCTGTTGTTGATGTTATTGTTGGTGTAGGTGACTGCTGGGAGGCAAACGCACTGACCTCATTCTCCGAAGTAGAACTTGACTCTGGATGCCCTGTAGTACTTGTTATGGCCTGGGGTGGGGGGCCTGTAATTAACAGCCGTTCGTTTTCGAAAATAGTGGCTTCCTTAGCTATCAAAGTTTTGTAGTTGGCAACATCCACTTCCGAAAAAGGAATTACTGCCTTGCTGTTCAGAAATACTTTGTACCGTGGATCCAAAATTGTGGCACTAATGTAATGTGGAAGTGACAAAATGTTATTTTGAATCCTTGTATTTTCAGATAAGCGAGCGGCTAAGGTCTCCGCCAAATGATATGCGTCTTGTTTGTCATCCACACCTGCGTACGTTTCAGACACCTCCTTCAGCTGTTGCTCTAGCATGTGCAACAATGGGATAGCTTGGCCCATAGTACAGTCCTCCCTGCTGACTTCACGTGTGAAGATCTCAAAAGGAAGTAGCATCTCAGTCAGGCATTTAATGAGGTCCCATTGACCCATCTCAACGGTCATGCCTCTCACAGTAGGTTCCCCTAATCTTTGCATGACATAAGCATTGAGTGGTATGTACAGTTCAAACAGACGATCAAGCATGTAATAAGTTGAGTTCCAACGTGTTGGCACCTCCTGGATGAGCGCTTTGACTGGCATTTTATGCTCACGTTGAATGACCCTCAGCTGCTTCCGGGCTTTAAAAGAATGTCTGAAATGTGTGCATATTCTTCTGCAGGTGGCCAGTAAGTTGCTGACTTTGGATTCATTTTTCAAAAAGTCTTGAACAACAATGTTAATGCAGTGTGCCAAACACGGGACCCTGAAATAGCCACCATTGCCCATGGCCTTAATTACATTACTGCCGTTGTCCGTGGCAACAAAACCAATCATAAGCCCTCTTGGGCGCAGCCACTCAAAGACCTTGGTGTTAAACTCTTCCAAAATGTTTGCAGCAGTATGAGATTTCCCCATGGCAAACATGGCTACAGTTGCATGTTTGTGAGTGGCATGAAAAATCTCAGCAGCGTCAACACCAGCAGATATCTGTTCTCTAACCCCCACAAAAGAGATCCAGTGTGCAGTGATGCACATGTAATCTGTGGCTTGGCAACTGGTCCACATGTCTGTTGTCAGTTGGATACTGTGAACAGCACTCTGCTTCAAGGCTTTTCCAAGCAATTCCAGCACGTCGTGATGTAGTGCCGGAACAGAAACTCTGGCAAAATAGTAGCGGCTGGGAACATGCCATTTTGGGCAGATGGTTGAGACAAATTCCAGAAAACCCACCCCTTCAACAAATGAAAAGGGGAGAAGGTCCAGTGCTAACATTTTAGCCAGCTTCGCATTGTACAAACGTGCTATTGGGTGATTGCGTTCGTACTGCCCCTCCCCCCCAAACATGCTGATAATGGTAGGCTGCATGGTTTTCCTTTCTCTTAGGCTCAACAACGCACTTTTTGGGGTTGCGGACCTGGTACTCCTTGGTGTCTCAGGCTGACTCTTACTCTTGTGCCACTGAGATGTTGCTGAAGATGTGGGCGACGTTAACACTGCACTGCTGGGGTCAGGGACACCTTGTGTACCACTACCAGAGAGAATGTCTCCCTGTCGTTCCTCTTCCACCATGATCGGATCTTCTACTCCTCTATCCCCACCAACACCAATGGTTGCAGTTTTTTTTATGCCGCAAAGGTGGTCCTCCCAGCTGATCAAGTGGTGTTTTTTCAGATGGGTCATTTGGCCTCCGGTACCATAGTTTGTACCAAGCTTACCACGACTAACAGAGCTATTACAAATGGAGCATATAGCAATGGTCTCCTCCTTTTCGCTAACCGTAAAGAAGTCCCAAACTGGGGAGCTTAACTTTGGCCTCCTGCTGGAGGTGCCACTTCCAATGCCGGATGAACTGGAGGGTGTGTGTTGAATTTGACTCTGTGCTGCTGTACCACTACCTACTCCTACTGAGGTGGTGGTTGTGCTGGATGTAGGTCGCTGCCGGGCCTTTGCTAATGCAAATATGGAAGCTGTAGGTCGTGTTGGTGTTACCTGTGGAGGTATGCGTGCTACATCCCTCGCAGCGATTTTGGATAGGGTAATAATGTTGGTCTCCATCTCCTCGGGGCCGGGAGTGATGTTCGTGATGACTGGCTCATCATCATCATCCTGCTGTTCTACATCGACCTCCATAAGTGTAAGGCTTTCTGGAACCTTCCTTTTCCCTAGCTTGGTCTTGGAACGTGGCTCCCTCTCAGACTCAGTTTGTGGCTTCCAAGTGGCATCTAGATCATCAGAAGGGGGCTTGGCGAAGAACTTGATGGACTACCCCTCCTTTTCCTTGCTGGAGATTTGGAAGACAATGGATCTTCTGAATGAGTGGCTTCTTCTTCTACCTCTGCATGAGGCTCAATTTCCTGAACTGCCCCTACTTCAGGAGGAACAACAACTACTATTGTGGGCGGTGGTTGCGGCTGTTGTTGTTGACCACTTATCTGCTGTGTTTCCTCCTGCATTGATTGGGTACTACTTTGAGTTAGCGATAAGTTTATCTCAGGCTCAGCATCACTGCTTTCCACCATTAGGCTGGCTACCTCTTCCACACTCATGTGCTTGGGCCTGGGTTGGTGGGTTGAGCCCACTGATGCGGAGGTGCTGCCCCCAGCTTGCCCCCCGGACACCGCTGCTGCAGGCGTAATTTTTTTTTGCCCAAAAAAGGTATTGGCCGGCACACCAGACTTAAGTGTCACTTCCTTCTTCTGTTCCTTCTTCTCAATAGCAACTTTCTTGGTACTGGAGGACCTGGTACCTGCTTTCTTTGGGCCCATCTTCTTCAGATGTCAGCAGCACTCAGTTGCAGAGATGTCTGGTCAGGTCACACGTCACGTTGTGTTGTGTGTACAGCAGCAGGATGTCTGTCTGGCAGTGCAACGGGCAATGATGAGAGACACACCTCCTCCTCAGTCTTTGTGCACCTAAAAGCAAAAAAGCCAGAACATCAGTCAAACATAGCACAAATCAAACAAATATAATATTGAACTTAGTGTGTGGTGGCCTCAATTATTAAATTTTAGAAACTCAGTGAACAACAACACACAGTATAGCCATTTATGAGACGTTGACAACAAGGCCAGGGCTTTCCTTGCTACTGTGTAGTGCTAGTGTGTACACTCTGGAAGAATAAGAATAGTAAAGAACAAAAACTAAAATGTAGTGGAGCATGTTTGGCCTAAATTTGTGAACACGTGGGATGTATGTAGCAGCATCAGGGAGCTGCAGCTGGCAATGGGGATGGATTTGGAAGCAGTAAGACAAGAGGAACAATGGAAAGACACGCAGGCCTATATGGCAAAAACAGCACACTACTAACTACCACCACAAAATGGCCCCCAGCAACATGGTGACTCACAGGCACAAGGCACGGCAAACAATGAACTCAAGCAGGCCTATATATGGGCAGACAAAGGATGCCTTATAAAACACACACAGCTTTAATGCAAAAACTAAAATCCACATGGCTAAAAACACTTTTGAAAGTTAGACAACCACTACAACAACACATAATTATAATTACACACGCAAAAAAGGCATTTATTTAACACACCCAAAAAGTGAAATAGACCCTCCAAAAAAAAACACATTTTGCAATTCAATTCAATGCCATCCATGGCCTAAATGATGTCAAAATTCCACAGACAACACAGAAACAGTTTTTATGCACCCATGATGACTACCTCTGGGCCTACTGGCAGACTAGGCCGCAAGCTTGGAGGCCTATGGCAAAAGCACAGTGGCTGGTCCCACAAAATGGCCGCCACCACATGGCCAGGCCACCCAACAACTTCCTACCTGTTGAAAAAAATTGTAAAACAAAAAAAAGTGACTCATTGCTCACCAAACTACATCTAAATGACAACCTGAGGAGTTTTTTGTGCAAAATGAACTAAATCATCATTTTCGAGAAGGTTTTATGCTGCTCGAGAGATATTCTTCGCCAGATTATAAATTCTGCGTGTTCGGCATCGCGATCGTCACAAAAAGTCGTTATCGCGCGCGCGAAAACGTATATTGAGCGCGCAAAGAAGATAAAAAGTGTAAGTCCGCGTTGTCACGCAGTGCGGAGTTGCCCAAAGTCCGCGAGCAGAATGCCCAGGGTTACCTACTGGCTGAAAAGGCCTATTTATTTAACAAAAACCCAAAAACTGAAATACCACCCCAAACCCCACATTTTGCAAATCAATCCAATGCCATCCATGGCCTAAATTATGTTACAATTCAACAGACAACACAGAAACAGTTTTATGCACCCATGAGGATGACTACCTCCGGGCCTACTGGCAGACTAGGCCGCAAGCTTGGAGGCCTATGGCAAAAGCACAGTGGCTGGTCCCACAAAATGGCCACCACCACATGGCCAGGCCACCCACAACAACAAGAAAAGGAACACAAGACAGACAATGCAGGCCTATGGCAAAAGCACAATGCCTGGCTTTACAAAATGGCTGCCACCCACATGGCCAGGCCACCCAAAATAACAAGAAAGTGAAGACAAAGGAGTGGACAGGAGTCAGACCAGGCAGTTGGAGACTCTGGGCAACTTCCTTCCTGTTGAAAAAAATTGTAAAACAAAAAAAAGTGACTCCTTGCTCACCAAACTACATCTAAATGACAACCTGAGGAGTTTTTGTGCAAAAGGAACTAAATCATCATTTCCGAGAAGGTTTTATGCTGCTCGAGAGATATTCTTCGCCAGATTGTAAATTCTGCGTGTTCGGCATCGCGATCGTCACAAAAAGTCGTTATCGCGCGCGCAGCGTATATTGAGCGCGCGAAGAAGATAAAAAGTGTAAGTCCGCGTTGTCGCGCAGTGCGGAGTTGCCCAAAGTCCGCGAGCTGAACGCCCAGGGTTACCTACTGGCTGAAAAGGCCTATTTATTTAACAAACACCCAAAAACTGAAATACCACCCCAAAACCCACATTTTGAAAATCAATCCAATGCCATCCATGGCCTAAATTATGTTACAATTCAACAGACAACACAGAAACAGTTTTTATGCACCCATGAGGATGACTACCTCTGGGCCTACTGGCAGACTAGGCCGCAAGCTTGGAGGCCTATGGCAAAAGCACAGTGGCTGGTCCCACAAAATGGCCGCCACCACATGACCAGGCCACCTACAAGTTCACAACAAGCATAAGCCAAGGGGAACAAAGAAAAGACATGCAGGCCTATATGGAAAAAGCAGCACACTACTAAAGTACCCCCACAAAATGGCCCCAAGCCACGTGGTCACTCACAGTCACAACAGGCCATGGAAAACAATAAACTCAAGCAGGCCTATAATAATAAATATGACCAGACAAAGGAGGCCTGCAGTGCTAAACAACACAGCTTTAATACAAAAATGCAAAAACGAAAATCCACAGTGCTACGAAAGGTTGGAAAGTTACACAACAAGCACACACACATCCAACAAAGGTATATATTACACCCAAAAAGTGAAATACACCCCAAAACCACATTTACCAATTCAATCCAATGCCATCCATGCATGCCCTACATGATGTTTAAATTCAACAGACACCACAGAAACATGCACCCATGGGTACCTCTGGCTCTAGTCTGGGCCTACTGGCTGAAATTCCAATCAAAGAAAAACAACTAGGCCCCTGCCGAAACTACAGACCACAACAATAAAGTTTAAAAACTATGGAAATCCCCAAAAAAATGTAGGTACAAACAAGCCCCAATCAAACAAACAAGTACACCAATTCTCCAACTTACTTGTAAAATCTCAAATCCAAGAGTCCTCAAATCCAATCCAATGATATGATGCAGCAGACAGACACAAAAAGTGATCCTTCCAGCTCCAAATCCAAATGAAAGTGAACAGCACATGGACAAAGCACTGGGAGGAGCCTGCTGGACAGGAACAGGGGCACTTCCTTCCTCTTGGGAAAAAAAGTAAAAAAAGAAAAAGGACTCCTTGCACAAAAAACTACAGCCAAATCACAATCTGAGGAGTTTTTTGGAGCAAAACCATCATTTTCGAGAAGGTTTTATGATGCTCGAGAGATATTCTTCGCCAGATTGTAGTTTCTTCGTGTTCGGGATCGCGATCTTACCAACACTGCCGCCGGAAGTCAGATCGCGCGTCCGAATGACGTGTTCGCACACTCTCGCGGGATCATGCGGCTGGATTCCAAATCTCGTGGCGCCCGCGAACGGATAGGAAGTCGCGTCGGCGAACGCAGAATCACGGTAGGTCGTTACCGCGCGCGCGAGAACGTATATTGAGCGCGCGAAGAAGAAAAACAGCTACGCTATGCCGCAAATTGCGTAGTGCACGGTAACTTCGCGTTCTACGTGAATCGCGAAGTTACCGAAACTTTGCAAGCTCCGCGAGCGTAGCGTAGTTCACCGCCCAGGGTTAATCACCACAGGCTGCACACCCGCTCAGCAGTTACGGTACCCGTACCTCAGTGGACCGAAAGTCAACGTCCCGTGCCGGTGTGCCTGTGCCGGCCGCAGTGCATCCAATGCGAGCAACTCTGAAGTGGCGCCGAGCACGTGCGCCCGGTCTTTTTTATTGGCAGGGTCACGTGTCCTGTGACGCCTGTGCTGGATGGGTGTGGTGTGGGTGTTGTAATGTTGGTTCCGAGTGGTGGGTTACGCCACTCGGGTCCCAGAGGGGAGGGGTGTTTGTACCCGACCCCTGGGTGTTGAAGTTAATGGGCGCGGCCGACGTGCATACGCGGCGCGCACAAGAGAGGGTAATAAATAGCTCGGGGGAGCCGGGCGTGGCGAAGTTGGTTGCTGGCCACTAATGCAACCGGTGTGTCGTGCCCCTCTTTGCCCACCCACTGGGCCTAGTGTCTTCACCCAGCAGGACACTACATTGGCGACGAACGGGCCGCTTGCCCATCGCGTGCCCCGCCGCACCATGACTGCCTCCGCTGCCTCGGGCAACACTGAGTGCGCTCTGACGCGCCACCTACAGCACGACTCTGCTGCCTGGCGTCCCATCTGGTTCCCGCCGGAGCCTCCGCTGCACCCGTGGGTAAGACCGGCCATGCCCTCTGCCTCTCCTGGTGCCCGCTGCCGCCTCCACGTCTGTCGGCGACGCAGCGCGGACCCCGAGGGGATGTGACTCCGCCCCCCTGCATCCCGCGATCTCCGCAGGGGCGTGGGCATCACTAATCCTGCTCCTGCCACCCCAGGCCCGTGGACAACCAGCACACTGCTCCTCAGGCAGAGGCCCCAGTGGTGGCAGTGCCCCCAATCCAGGACACACGCTCACCTGGTTGGCAGCAGCATTGGGAGTTCAGAGGGCCTTCTCAGGCCCCAGCCCCCTCACAGGTCCTGCACCATCGCCCATCACACCAGGGTCAACGCCCCGCCAACACGGCTGCCCAGTGGCCCCGCTAGGAAACCCTGTGAGTGCACCCGTGTCTCACGACAGTCGACACCTGGACTCAGCCACGCCCAAGCCTAATCGGCCATGGCCTCATTCCCATCCCTGGAGCCATTTGTCATCACCGGCCCCCACCCCTTCACAGGCGGCACGATGGAAGGCGTGGGTGGAGCGGTTGGAAACATACTTCGATGCCGCCGAGATCGCAGCCCCACGCCGACGCTCCATGTTGCTACACCTAGGTGGAGCAGAAATACATAAAATCTCAAAGACGGTGAGGGAAGGAGGCCCCCCGAGGAACTACGCCACAATGCGCGACGCCATTACCGCGCATTTCGAGCCATACGCCAATCCGGATTATGAAAGGTTCCTGCTGCGCCAGGCGAAGCAACAGCCAGAGGAGTCTGTAGACATTTTTTATGAGCGCCTAAAGGAGCTAGTGAGCACCTGTACCCTCCCGGACGAAGCTGATGAGGTACGTGCCCAGTTCATACAAGGGTGCGCGTCTGTAAAACTTCGTGAACGGATACTTCAAGAGCACAACATGTCCATGCGAGACGTACTTACGCTTGGTCGGTCCAAGGAATTGTCCAAAGCACGGGCAGCCCATATGGATCCCAACACCACGACGCAAGTCAAGACGGAGCCCGTCAACGCGATTCGCACGGACCCACCAGGAGAAAAACAGAGAATGACAGGGACGATCAAGAGGCCCACTAAGACCACGTCAGCAAATCGCCCATGTGGATGGTGTGGTGGTCAACACCCACACGACGGTGGGTGTCCAGCCAACGGGAAGATCTGCAGCTCCTGTGGCAAAGTGAACCATTTTGCAGCGGTATGCCGCTCGTCCCAGTGCAGACGGCCTCCAAGCGGGCGAAAGCAAGTGCGGTCCATTGAGCCAATTGTGGAAGACTCCCCCGCCAGTGATATGGATGAGGACGATGCGGCCACAGTCCACGTGGTCAGGATGCTTAACGCCCTGGCGCATACTCAGGCAGCTGCCCCAGTATGTAAAGTTCAAATACACGACCATCCAATAGCGGCACTTATCGACACTGGAGCCACGATCAACCTCATGGCCGTAGAAGTATATCGGAACCTCCCAGCTAAACCCACACTTCAGCGTACAAAAGTGCAAGTCTACGCATTTGGGAATCGTGCCCCATTAACAATGTGTGGGGTGTTCCAGACAGACCTCAAACATAAAGACACTTGTCAGCGTGCAAAAGTATACGTCTCCCAAGAAGGGTCGGGATTCCTTATCGGATGCCGGATGGCCCAAGATTTGAATCTTATTCAGTTCACGTTTGAAGTTCACGCAAATGATCTTGACCATCTGTTGCAGGAGTTCGCCTCACTCTTCACCGGCATAGGGTGCCTCCAAGAACCAGCCATCCGACTTCATGTGGACAAGTCTGTAACTCCAGAGGCCCTGAGGCATCGAAGGATAGCCTTCCACCTCTGACCCAAGGTAGAAGCGGAACTCCGCGTACTGGAACACGCTGGCATCATCGAGAGAGTAGATGGCCCGACGCCGTGGGTATCCCCCATCGTGGTGGCGCGGAAACTGAAGCAACCCGAAGCAGTGTGCATATGTGTGGATATGAGGGTCCCGAATCTGGCCATCAAGCGGGAGCGGCACCTAACCCCGACCATAGATGACATCATCGGAGAACTGGCCTGTTCGAGGTGGTTTTCTAAAATAGACCTCCGGTCGGGGTATCACCAGATCCCTCTACACCCGGAGTCTCGTCCAATCATAACATTCTCGACACATGTGGGCCTGTGGCGCTACACTCGACTCAACTTTGGGATCTCAAGTGCTGCTGAGGTTTTCCAAAACATCATAAAGACAGTGTTACATGGACTTCCGGGTGTGCTCAACGTGAGCGATGATATTCTGGGGCACGCGCCCACGCTCGAAGAACACCTCACGCGGCTCCAGGCTGTGTTTGCCAGGCTAAAGGAGAAGGGGCTCACTCTTCATCGTGAAAAGTGTGATTTCATCCGCAAAGACATCAGTTTCTTTGGGTATCGATTTTCTGAGAACGGTGTGGGTCCCGACCCAGAGAAAGTCGACGACATCCAAGCAACCGCTGCGCCATCCTCGGTGCCAGGAGTCTGTAGTTTTCTAGGAATGATAACATATTGCGGACGCTTCATTAAGAACCTCTCCGACCTGACGGGCCCGCTGCGGGAATTGACCAAAGCAGCAAGTCCATGGCAGTGGGGCCCCGAGCAAGAAGAAGCGTTCAGGTGCACGAAGGCTGCCCTCTCGGCTGACACCAATCTCGTGTATTTTGACCCTTGCAAGGCGTCCCAGTTGGTCGTGGATGCCAGCCCTACAGCGCCAGGACTGTGGCGAGTGGGCGCCAATAGCCTATGCCAGCCGAACACTCACATCCACGGAGCAGAGATACTCTCACATTGAGAAGGAAGCAATTGCAATCTTGTGGGGCTGCAGGCATTTTCACATTTACCTGTATGGGCACCCGTTTACCGTTGTGACGGATCATAAGCCTCTCCTTCCCCTATTCCAAGGATCATCGTCCAAGCCTCCTCCCCGTATAGAAAAATGGATCCTACAATTGCAGGAGTTCCAGTTCAAGGTGGAATATCAACCAGGCACCAAGAACCCCGCGGATTTTCTGTCGAGGCACGCTCGGCCTGTGACCCTCCAGGAGACCGCGGAAGCGGCGGCCACGGAAGATTATGTGCGAATGATAGTGGAATGGCCGAGACCCCTGCCAATCTCTCTCGAAGATGTCGTCAAAGCCACAGCCGAGGATGACTGTCCATCCGAGCTGTTACCTCAGGAGATTGGAAAGAGCTGCAAACCCCGGCACCGTATCACACTGAAATGGCCAGGTCCGTGTTGAAGACATTGTATCGTGTCCGCCTGGAATTATCGTTGACACAAGACGGCTGTCTGCTGAGAGGACCTCGCCTCGTCCTACCGGAGAGCCTGCACAAGAAAGCAGCGGCACTGGCGCATGGTGCCCACCAGGGCATAGTTAAGTCGAAAAACCGGCTTCGGAGCAAAGTGTGGTTTCCTGGACTTGATCATCTGATTGAGGACATCGTGAAGAGCTGTCCAGTGTGCCTCACCACGATCCTCCCGGCTCCGCCAGCACCGGTGATCACAGAACTTGGCCCGACTGTCCCGTGGGAACGGGTAAGTGCAGATTTTGGCAGCCTGCCGGGAGGACGACACATGCTGGGGGTGGTAGATGATTTCTCCCGATATCCAGAAGTCGAGATTGTAGACACCACGTCGGCTGTAGAAGTGATATCCAAGCTTGAAAAAATGATGGCCACCCATGGCCTTTTTGGAGAAATCCGCACGGACAATGGGCCCCCGTTTACCAGTAGTGAGCTGGCAGACTATTTTACATCCTACCGAGTAAAACATCGAAGAGTAACGCCGAGGTGGCCACAGGCCAATGGAGAAGTAGAGCGGCTAATGAGAACCCTAAACAAGACTGTTCAGATTGCTCTAGTGGAAAGTCAACCTGTGGAGCAAGCGCTGTATCAGTTCCTGAGAGAGTACCGGTTAACCCTGCACTGCACTACAGGCGTTGCTCCAGGACGAATGTGTTTTAATTGAGCTGTCAGTGACACTATCCCTCACCACCCACAGTGGGCTGTCACTCCATGCCCGCCAAACCAGTCTGAGTCCCGGCAACTGCACAACAATGAAGACGCCTCTCGGCGACGGCGTGCCCACCAATGTTCGTTGAAGATAGGTGACCGGGTGTTGGTCCGTGACCGTCATCCCGGTGGAAAATTCCGCCTGCCGTTTGAATTGGAAGCTTGGACTGTGACCAAGATCTGCGTCACTCGAGTTACTGCCAGAAGAAGCAGAGAGTGGGTGACAAGGAATGTTTCTCACTTTAAGAAAACTCCGGAGCATCTCTTAGAACGGAATTCGGATGAAGACGTCGCTGGAGAGGATACCCCACTCAGGAGGTTTGATTTGTCGGAAGACGTAGATGACATCCAGGGAGCATCGTCGGAAAGGCTGAGCGGAACTCCGGTTTTAGTCCAGCCCTCGGAAGAGGTCCTGTCCCCTGAAGAGCCTGAGAGCAGAGAGAGTCCGCCGACTGCGACTAAAGGACAGGAGCTGGTCTCGCTGTCAACACCCACCAGGGACAGTCGGAGGCGGTATAATCTGAGGGCTCATCCGAGGCCTTCCCAGAGGTACCGGGACTTTGTAACCTGGTAGCGGAAAGAAGAGACTGTGGGCCATGCTCTGTAGCCGGGGAGCTGCTGCATGAAACCAAGTAAGACTGTTCCATGTGGTATTATCATTTGAGATGATGGACTGAGATGCTTCTTGTTGTTGTTTTGTTCAAGTGTTTATTGTGACCAGGTATAAGAGGAATGTAATGTTGGTTCCGAGTGGTGGGTTACGCCACTCGGGTCCCAGAGGGGAGGGGTGTTTGTACCCAACCCCTGGGTGTTGAAGTTAATTGGCGCGGCCGACGTGCATACGCGGCACACACAAGAGAGGGTAATAAATAGCTCGGGGGAGCCGGGCATGGCGAAGTTGGTTGATGGCCACTAATGCAACCAGTGTGTCGTGTCCCTCTTTGCCCACCCACTGGGCCTAGTGTCGTCACCCAGCAGGACACTACAGGTGTATACTAGCCGTGAGGGAGTGGCTGTGGCGTACTGACAACTAGGGTGTGACCAGCAGATCACTGCAATGAAAATCTGGGCCATGTAGCGTTGTTGTCCTTCCCTGTAAGCGTAAGCGGAGTGGGCTGGCCTGGCCTGGCGTATGCCAGTCCTGCGTGAGGCTGTGAAGAATGACTCCGGAGCTATAGGCGTGGCTCCGTCCTGGGCTGTATGAGGAATCAACTAATGAGGGTGTCCCTGTTGTAGTGCTGACATCACCCGGGTCGCAAGCGCCAATGTGTCACTCTGTGAGCCAAGTCCCACAACATGGCCAACATGGAAGGTACGGGGAATCACTGACCCTACATTCATCCATAGTTCCACACATGAAAGATGGTGGACATGACACATCTGTGTGGATATGAATGTTTATTGCACATTCAGTGGAGTGTTGCAGCTGTAGCAATACAGGGCCATGCAAAGTTCAAGTTTCAGTTTTTGGCACATGGAGGGCAGCCAATTAGAGCCAAGCTTGTGTTCTGGGTTAGGCTGCGCCAACATATGTACTTATACAATTACTCCGCCAATCCCCAAGCACTTATAAATTCACTATACACTCTCCTTGCAGTACTCTAATGATCCAGTCTCTACGTACGTACTTGTACAATGACCAAGAGAAAGTTACATAACCGAAGTTTTCCCCACTGCCAGAGGTAACATGGTTGCATACGCTGTCCACAGCACAATGTAATGTGGTAGGGCCCAGGGGCGGCATCGTGCATACATAATGAACACACGGACACAGATAGATAGTGGAACTGGGTACGGGCACGTGCGCTCGACTCATTTTTGTTACCAGGGTCACATGTCCAGTGACGTCTGTGCTGGATCCGTGTGGGGTGAGTGTAAGCCAGCCCTCCGGGAATGGTTGGTGCTGGCAACAAGTACAACAGTAATCATTGGATCAGACACACAGATTCAATCATAAAGGGTCAATGATTTGTGCTGCACTAAGGTAGGGGCAACAGATGTGAAATAATACACACAAGATTGTATCGTAAAGGGTCCATGACTTTTGGTACACTGAGGTAGGTGCAGCAGATGTGAAATTATACACAAAACATTGTATCATAAAGGGTCCATGAGTTGTGCTGCACTGAGATAGGGGCATCAGAGGCATTCAGCGTGTGCGCAGCCAGCGATGATGCGTGGTGCAGGCGAGCCGCACTGGGAGCAATGTCTGTTGCCTACTGGACTGGGTCATCTGCAATCGTGACTCGATGTGAATTGTGAGCCCTGCTATCCGCAGTGTAGATCGAAGGCAGTAGTCAGCACAGGCATCGAAGAATGCTTTTAGTCACTTCCTGTTTACAAAATTTGAGGACATAGAGTACAATTCTCTCTGCAATAAATAAATCATGTCTCAATTTAAATTGTGAGCTCTGCTAACCACAGTGTAGGTGTATGGAACAAAAGATGAAACATTTATGGAATACACTGTCGAAATATGTAGGTTTCAGGGACGTTATAGTTAGTTGCCTACTGGACTCTGAAATTAATGAATGAAGACTGAATTTGAATTGTGAGCCCTGCTGAGCACAGTGTAGGCCGGAGGCAGCGGTCAGGAAGGGCCTACAGCCACGTGGCGTTGACTTGAGCTGCATACAGTTAGTGGTAGGTGTGGCGCTCAGCGTGTGCGCAGCCAGCGATGATGCAATGTCTCTTGCCTACTGGACTGCGTCATCTGCAATCGCGACTCGATCTGAATTGTGAGCCCTGCTGACCGCAGTGTACGCCGGAGGCAGTGGTCAGGAAGAGCCCACAGCCACGTGGCGTTGACTTGAGCTGCATAGAGTTAGTGGTAGGTGTGGCGCTCAGCGTGTGCGTTGCCAGCAATCATGCAATGTCTGTTGCCTACTGGACTGCGTGATCTGCAATCGCGACTCGATCTGAATTGTGAGCCCTGTTGACCGCAGTGTAGGCTGGAGGCAGTGGTCAGGAAGAGTCCACAGCCACGTGGCGTTGGCTTGAGCTGCATAGAGTTAGTGGCAGGTGTGGCGCTCAGCGTGTGCGCAGCCAGCGATGATGCAATGTCTCTTGCCTACTGGACTGCGTCATCTGCAATCGCGACTCGATCTGAATTGTGAGCCCTGCTGACCGCAGTGTAGATCGAAGGCAGTAGTCAGCACAGACATCAAGGAATGCTTTTTGTCACTTCCTCTTGACAAAATTCGAGGAAATAGAGTACAATGCTGTCTGCGAATAATAAATCAAGACTGAATTCAAATTGTGAGCTCTGCTGTCCGCAGTGTAGACTGCCATTCAGTGTTCCTTTGGACTTGCAAGATGAATTTGGTCATTGTACTAAAGCTATAACTGATATAAAACAAGTTCTTGAAGCAAGGATACTAAAAGGATATTATGTAGGTTTTAGGGACGTAATACTTAGTTGCCTACTGGACTCTGCAATTAATGAATCAAGAGTCAATTTTAAATGTGAGCCCTGATGACCGCAGTGTAGGCCGGAGACAGTGGTCAGCAAGGGCCCACAGCCATGTGGCGTTGAGTTGAGCTGTACAGTTAGTGTCACCTGAAGCAACCAGCGTGTGTGGAGCCTGCGATGATGCGTGGTCCGGGCGGGCCGCACTGGTAGCAATGTCTTTTTCCTAATGAATTCTGTCTTAATAAGTCCACGTGGCATTGACTTGTGGTGCACTGAGTTAGTGGCACCTGAAGCACTCAGTGTGTGCGCAGTCTGCGATGATGCGTGGTCCGGGCGGGCCGCACTGGGATCAATGTATCTTGCCTACTGGACTGCGTCATCTGCAATCGCGACTCGATCTGAATTGTGAGCCCTGCTGTCCGCAATGTAGATCGAAGGCAGTAGTCTGTACAGACATAAGTCTGTGGTGCTCTGCTGCTGGGTTCGCAGGGGGCCTGTGTCGAGGAGGCCGGTGGTCACGGCGGAGGCCTCGTGGCAGGGTGAGGGCTGCCGCCCTGGCAGACTCTTTGGCCTTCCCACAAGTGAACCACGCCCAGAGCCCCAGCCTATTTATTCATACTCCTACACTGGAGTGGCGTACGTTGGACCAGCCCACTCCGCTTCCGCTTCCAGGGGGGGACAACACAGCTACATGACCGAGATCTTCCCCATTGCCTGAGGTAACATGGTTGCGTCTATTGTCCACAACACTACAAGCACCAGCAGTATATGTCCACATGGAGAGGTTTGTGCTCTGCATAGTGAGGTCTGTCAACCACATCACCGCTACACTTGGTATTGTGTGCATTTTTATTGATGGGTGACTTGCGTTCTTCACACATACTTGGATGCCACATCTCCCAAGATTCAGCTATTGTGTGGCTGAGGGACCATGCCATTTTTGGAAGGTCCGCTGTACTGTTCTGCGCTGCCTCGGTGGTAGTAGGGAGGGGGGGAGGTCCTGAGGGTGATGGCAGTGGGTGTTGTGGCCTTCTTGGGTGTCGGAGCTGCATGGTCAGTAGCTCTATGACATGTGTTGGTCTTCAGATGTGGTTCTGGGCTGGGCTCCCTTTCACACTGTAGGTAGTCGTCCTGCTTTACACCAGTAAAAGGCAGATGTTAAATTCCTACTGCTAACGCAGCTTATCGCCTGTTTTTGGATCGCACCCCAGATTTGGCTGCTCGTTGAAAAAATTGGGAACTGGTGTTTTCGGGTTATTTTTGCACGGGAACGCCTACTCTGCATATTAATAGCGTTAGTTGTCGCTCTCATTTGTGCCGAATTTTTTTGCGGTAGCTATTGTTGGAAAACTGCCGATATCGGCTGTCTTCACTAGGTTGAGAATGGAATAATAATTTAAAATCACTGAAAAAACCATAGGTTTAATGAACATTATAATTAGAAATTAGCATTTAAAAAACGCTTGAAATTCACTGAAAAAACCATAGGTTTCAGGCACGTTATAGTTAGAAATTAGCATTTAAAAAACCTTTGAAATTCACTGAAAAACCATAGGTTTCAGGGACGTTATAGTTAGTTGGACATTTCACTCGTACAAAACCAGAGAAATTCCGGCGTTATAGTTAGTTCAGCTAACTATAACTCGCGCCCCCGCAATGCACTGCTGATGACATCACATATTACATCATTCATGACATGGTCAGTGACATCACTGATGACATCACTGATGACATCTTAAATGACATCACTGATGACATCACTGATGACATCATCCATGTGACAATCTGATGCACCTTCTCACACCCTAATATAACCTTTGATACACCCACTCCAAAAAAGAGAATACCATTTTTGAAACCATAGACACACCAATACCACTTACTACATATCTAATCACTGGTTCTTAGGTCTACACACTCATCCACTCATTCACCCATACAATCACTCATACATGCAGTCACTCATCAATACAATACTATCATATGCACTCATACACCTACACAGACACTCACACACCAGCACTCATCCAGAGTTACTCACACAACTGGTCAGTCATGCAAATAATGAATCACACTTCCATTTACTGACCTATACAGTTATACACACAACACATCACTTATTCAAACAGAAAGAAACACATAATTACTCTCTTATACAATCACTGATACAAGTACACACTCATCCATACAGCCACTCTCACAATCACTAACTCTCACGTATAGTCATTTATATACTCCAACTCTCACATACACTGTCTTTTACATATGTAGTTAGTTGGACATGTAGCACTGAGACGTCCATTCACTCACTAACACACCCATACACACACTCACCCACGCATACAGCTGTTTCCACATGCACTCTTGAACCCATACACCCAGTGAATCAACCACTCAAACATGTATGCACAGAGTCACACACCTCCCACGCACCCACACACACACTCAGGCACCCATACAAATGCTCTGGCAACCAATTAATAACCCATATAGACACTCATGTAGCTACTGACCAACCCATGCAGCAGCTTATACAACAGAAAACAGACTGATATAGACATTCACACAGTTTAGTCACTAACCCATGCATTCAGTAAGACACATGTAATAACTCAGTTAAACAGTCAGTCACACACCTACTAAATCCTCCATCCAGACACTTATACACACACTCATTCTTCAATGTACCTTGGTATATATATAATACATATTTAAACTTTAAAGAAAAACACATTCACGGGATGATGTCATCAGTGATGTCATCAGTGATGTCACTGACCATGTCATGAATGATGTAACATGTGATGTCATCAGCAGTGCATTGCGGGGGCGCGAGTTATAGTTAGCTGAACTACCTATAACGCCGGAATTTCTCTGGTTTTGTACGAGTGAAATGTCCAACTAACTATAACGTCCCTGAAACCTATGGTTTTTCAGTGAATATATATATATATATATATATTCACTGAAAAACCACCGGTTTCAGGGACGTTATAGTTAGAAATTAGCATTTAAAAACCTTAGAAATTCACTGAAAAAACCACAGGTTTCAGGGACGTTATAGTTAGTTGGACATTTCACTCGTACAAAACCAGTGAAATTCGGACGTTATAGTTAGTTCAGCTAACTATAACTCGCGCCTCCGCAATGCACTGCTGATGACGTCACATATTACATCACTCATGACATGGTCAGTGACATCACTGATGACATCACTGATGACATCTCAAATGACATCACTGATGACATCATCCAGTGAATGTGTGTTTCTGTAAAGTTTAAATATGTTTTATATATATATGCCAAGGTGTATTGAAGAATGAGTGGGTGTATAAGTGTCTGAATGGATGATTTTCTAGGTGCGTAACTGTCTGTATAAGTGAGTGATTAAACGTGTCTTACTGAATGCATGGGTTAGTGACTAAACTGGGTAAATGTCTGTATCAGTCTGTCAGTTGGTGTGTAAGCGGTTGCATGGGTTGGTGAGTAGCTAAATGAGTGTCTATATGAGTTATTGATTGGTTGTCTGACTATCTGTATGGCTGCCTGACTGTCTGTGTGGGTAGGTGGGGAGTGTGTGACTCTGTGCATAGATGTGTGAGTGGATGATTCACTGGGTGGATGGGTTCAAGAGTTCATCTGTGATGGACTGTATGGGTGGGTGAGTGTGTGTATGGGTGTTTTGGTGAGTGAATGGATGTCTAAGTAGTACATGTGTGAGTAACTACATATGTGAAAGGCAGCATATGTGAGTGTTGGAGTATATAAATGACTGTATGTGAGAGTGAGTGATTGTGAGAGTGGCTGTATGGATGAGTGTGTGCTTGTATCAGTGATTGTATAAGAGCGTAAGTATGTGTTAGTATCTATATGAGTAAGTGAGGTGGTGTGTGTATAACTGTATAGGTGAGTAAATGGGACTCTGATTAATTCTTTGCATGACTGACTAGGTGTGTGAGTAACTCTATGGATGATTGGCGGTGTGTGAGTGTCTCTATAGGTGTATGAGTGCATATGATAGACCTGTACTGATGAGTGAAAATGAAAAGAAATTTATAAAGTGTGAAACATTCACCCAAGGGTGTCAAGGCGCTGGCTCAGCACAGGACATAACGGACACCTTTATGAGATCGCCGCAGAGATTAAAAAGCCACGTCTTTAACGACTTCATGAAAGCCAACAAGCGAGTTTCTTCCTTCAACCGCAGCGGAAGTGAGTTCCAAAGTCTGGTCGTGTAGACCAGAAAACTCCTGCCACCCCAAGAACATTTCTTGAACCTGGGTATTACCAAATTGTGAGAGTACGTTGAGCGAAGATGACGGGCAGGGACATATAGCTGCAAATTCTGTTTGAAAAAAGCTGGTCCTGTGTCATGAATAGCTTTAAATGCTATACAAAGAGCCTTAAACCCAATCCGTCTCTTCACTGGTAGCCAGTGTAGTTCCTTAAGCCCCGTGGAAGCAGTTTTATATTTTGGAATGATCAGTAATAGACGTGCGGCAGCGTTTTGCACAATTTGCAACTTGGTCAAACATTTCTTGCGAAGGTTCATAAATAGACCGTTACAGTAGTCGGCTCTAGATAAGACAAGAGCCTCAACCACTAACTTCCTCAAATCTGCCGGAATAAATGGAAGAATCCTTCTCAACAGTTTTAGTGTATAAAAGGAGGTGGATGTGACCTGATTTACATGGCCTTCAAAGGAAAGCATAGAGTCAAACATGACACCCAAGTTCTTTGCCTTATTCGTGGGGTTGGGTAGTGAGCCCAACTCCGAGGGCCAAAAAGCAGGGGACCAGAAATTCATGTGGTTGCAAAAAAGTAAAACTTCCGTCTTACTGGAGTTCAGTTTCAGACAATTAGTGGCCATCCAGTCCCCCACCTGGCAAAGACAGGTCTGGAACTGTGCTGCCATGTCTGCTGGAGAACCTGTCACTGAAACCACAATCTGGGTGTCATCCGCGTAAGAGATAGCGGAGAAACCCAGGGATCTAATTAACCTTGCCAGCAGGGCAACATAGATATTAAAAAGAGTTGGGCTCAATGAAGAGCCCTGTGGTACCCCACATGGCAGTGTGAAATTCAGCGACTTAAATTCGGCAAGAGCCACAAACTGTTTGCGGCCGGACAAGAATGATTCCAGTAAGGCAAACGCTTTACCCTTAATGCCAATCCCATCCAGGACTTCCAACAGTTTTGGGTGATTCACTGTATCAAATGTGGCGGAGAGGTCAAGCAGCACAAGTGCTGCATTGCCTCCTGCAATGACTGACTGTATTGGTGAGTGAGTGGATGTGTGTGTAGTCCTAAGAATCAGTGAGTGGGTATGTAGTTATTGGTGTTGGAGTGTCTATGGTTTTGAGAATGGCAGTGTGTAATTTAGAGTGGGTGTATCAAAGGTTATATTAGGGTGTGAGAAGATGCATCAGATTATCACGTGGAGGAAGTCATCAGCGATGTCCTCAGTGATGTCATCAGTGATGTCATCAGTGATGTCATCAGTGATGTCACTTACCATGTCATGAGTGATGTAATATGTGACGTCATCAGCAGTGCATTGCGGGGGTGCGAGTTATAGTTAGCTGAACTAACTATAACGTCCGAATTTCACTGGTTTTGTACGAGTGAAATCTCCAACTAACTATAACGTCCCTGAAACCTGTGGTTTTTTCAGTGAATTTCTAAGGTTTTTTAAATGCTAATTTCTAACTATAACTTCCCTGAAACCTGTGGTTTTTTCAGTGAATTTCAAAGGTTTTTTAAATGCTAATTTCGAACTATAACGTCCCTGAAACCTATGGTTTTTCAGTGAATTTCAAAGGTTTTTTAAATGCTAATTTCTAACTATGCCTACAGAGGTAGGACATGTGCAGAAAGAGGAAGAAAGGTGCAGAAAGAAGCAACAGAAATGCAGAAAGAGGCAACAGAAGTCCAGAAAGACGAAGAAAGGTGCAGAAAGAAGCAAGAGATGTGCACAAAGAACCGACAGAGGAGCAGAAAGAGGCCTTGTTGCAAAGTCATCCTGTGCCCCCAACTTTTTCTGACGGGTACTGGTGGTAACTGACTCTGACTAACCAGGCCTAGACCCAGTGCTAAGATAAAAGACACTTAGAATACAGTGAAATTACCTACATACACTAGGGAACACTATGCGTTGGAGTACCCCTGTGATTGGCATGACCTCCTCTGTAAGGCCCTAGTACATAATAGGGCAGGGGGATTAAAACTACCTCTAGGTCAGAGGTGCAGAAAGACGCTTCTTTAAGTAGTGGTCACATTTGCAAAGTGGTAGAGAAAGGGTGCTGGGCCTCCGACCAGCGCTCAGGAATTCCACTGCAGAGGACTTAGACAAGGTACCAAGAGGGCTTCTTGGCTCCCAAAGTCCCTCCGGAGTAAATTGGACTTCATCCCCCATCCCGTAGTCTGCCAGGAGGCACGTTTATAGAGTGTTGGAGAAAGGGGGGCATGTCCTCTTTAGAGGTCTTAGCAATCCCACTGTGTGGGACTTACTGCAGGTAACAAGAGGGGTAGTTGGCCACCAAAGACAACCTTGGGGGCCAACTACCCCTCCTATTACCTCCAGTAAGTCCCACACAGCAGGATTGCTAAGTTCTCATAGCAGGCCACGCCCCCTTTGCCCACCACTCTGCAAACACGCTCCCTGGCATGCTCTTGGATGGGGATTGAAGTCCCCTTCGCTGCTGGGGGTCCTTTAGGGGCCAACTAGCCTACGTCTTACCTCCAGTAAGCCCCACACAGTGGGATTGCTGAGAGGTGGACAAAGGCCACGGCCCCTTTCCCCACCACTCTGCAAACGTGCCCCCTGGCGCGCTGTTAGATGGGGAATTAATTTCCCTTGAATACTGAGGGTCCCTGGGGGCCAACTAGCCCACCAGGTACCTCCAATATGCGCCACAGAGCTGTGTTGCAGAGAGGTGGTCCGAGGCCACACCCCCTTTTGACACCACTCCACAAACGCGCTTCTTGGAGCACTGTTGGTGGGGCAATGAAGTCCACTTGTGTCCTGAGGTCCTCAGGACACAAGAGGACCTCATCGCCCCACCAACAGTGCGCCAAGAAGCACGTTTGCAGAGTGGTGTAAAAAGGGGCGTGGCCTCGGAGGTAAGACGTAGGCTAGTTGGCCCCTAAAGGACCCCCAGCAGCGAAGGGGACTTCAATCCCCCTTAATATTCCTTAAAAATCACGACTGTAACCAAAACGCTTTTACTCAACTGTTTACAGGAGATGTCCCAGGACTGAATCTAGGATCCAGTCCTGTGGTTAGAAAAGTAATCCATAAAGTAACCAATTGCATTTAACTAGAAATTCACATTGAGCTGAATGTTGCATTGTGTTTGAAAATGTGTTGCCCATTGCAACAACTGTAACTACTGTACTTAAAAGTCTATTGCCTATGTGCTAAGTATTTAAACTAAAGTAATTCATTCTGAGAAAGTATTTTTTGTAATGTAATGTATAATGTAATTACAATGTAATTTAAAAAATAAAATATGTAAAAGAAATTGTTGCTAAATATGTAGTAAATCAGTATGAAAAAAATTAATAAAAAATTAATACATTTAAAAAATGTCATTTAAAAACCTTTGAAATTCACTGAAAAAACCATAGGTTTCAGGCACGTTATAGTTACAAATTAGCATTTAAAAAACCTTTGAAATTCACTGAAAAAACCATAGGTTTCAGACACGTTATAGTTAGAAATTAGCATTTAAAAAACCTTTGAAATTCACTGAAAAAACCATAGGTTTTAGGGACAGTTATAGTTACAAATTAGCATTTAAAAAACCATTGAAATTCACTGAAAAAACCATAGGTTTCAGATATGTTATAGTTACAAATTAGCATTTAAAAAACCTTTGAAATTCACTGAAAAAACCATAGGTTTTAGGGACAGTTATAGTTAGTTGGACATTTCACTCGTACAAAACCCGTGAAATTCCCCCGTTATAGTTAGTTCAGCTAACTATAACTCGCGCCCCGCAATGCACTGCTGATGACGTCACATATTACATCACTCATGACATGGTCAGTGACATCACTGATGACATCACTGATGACATCTCAAATGACATCACTGATGACATCATCCACGTGATAATCTGATGCAGCTCCTCACACCCTAATATAACCTTTGATACACCCAATCTAAATTACACACTGCCATTCGCAAAACTATAGACACTCCAACACCAATAACTACATACCCACTCACTGATTCTTAGGTCTACACACACACATCCACTCACTCACCCGTACAGTCACTCATACTTATGGTCACTCAGTACAGGACTATCATATGCACTCTTACTCCTATATAGACACTCAAACACCGCCACTCATCCATAGAGGTACTCACACACCTAGTCAGTCATGCAAATAATTAAACACACTGCCATTTACTCACCTATACAGTTATACACACACCAGCTCACTTAATCATACAAATACTAGCACATTGTTACGCTCTTATACAATCACTGATACAAGCACACACTCATCCATACAGCCACTATCACAATCACTCACTCTCGCTTATAGCTATTTATATACTCCAACACACATATATACTGGCTTTCACATATGTAGTTACTCACACATGTACCACTGGGACATACATTCACTCACTAACACACTCTTACACACACTTACCCACCCATACAGTCTATCACAGATGCACTCTTGAAACCATCCACCCAGTGAATCACCCACTCACACATCTATGCACAGAGTCGCACACACCCCACCCACACAAACACTCAGGCACCCATACAGATACTCAGACAACCAATCAATAACTCATATAGACACTCATGTAGCTATTCACAAACCCATGCAGCCACTTACACAGCAACTGACAGACGGATACAGACATTCACCCAGTTTAGTCACTAACCCATGCATTCAGTAAGATACGTTAAATCACTCACTTATAGAGTCAGTCACGCACCTACTAAATCATCCATACAGACACTTACACACCCACTCATTCTTCAATACGTCTTTTCCTATATATATTAAAAATATTTAAACTTTACAGAAACACACAGTCACTGGATGATGTCATCAGTGATGTCATTTGAGATGTCATCAGTGATGTCATCAGTGATGTCACTGACCATGTCATGAGTGATGTAATATGTGACGTCATCAGCAGTGCATTGCGGGGCGCGAGTTATAGTTAGCTGAACTAACTATAACGGGGGAATTTCACGGGTTTTGTACGAGTGAAATGTCCAACTAACTATAACTGTCCCTAAAACCTATGGTTTTTTCAGTGAATTTCAAAGGTTTTTTAAATGCTAATTTGTAACTATAACATATCTGAAACCTATGGTTTTTCAGTGAATTTCAATGGTTTTTAAATGCTAATTTGTAACTATAACTGTCCCTAAAACCTATGGTTTTTTCAGTGAATATATATATATATATATATATATATATATATATTTTTTTTTTTATATTTAATATTTTATATATATATATATATATATATTCACTGAAAAACCATAGGTTTCAGGTACGTTATAGTTAGAAATTAGCACTTAAAAACCTTAGAAATTCACTGAAAAACCATAGGTTTCAGGGACGTTATAGTTAGTTGGAGATTTCACTCGTACAATTCACCGTTATAGTTAGTTCAGCTAACTATAACTCGCGCCCCCGCAATGCACTGCTGATGACATCACATATTACATCATTCATGACAAGGTCAGTGACATCACTGATGACATCTCAAATGACATCACTGATGACATCATCCACGTGATAATCTGATGCAACTCCTCACACCCTAATATAACCTTTGATACACCCACTCTAAAATACAGACTACCATTTTCGAAAAAACAGACACACCAATACCAGTTTCTACATATGCACTCACTGATTCCTAGGTCTACACACACATCCACTCATTCACCCATACAGTCACTCATACATGTAGTCACTCATCAATACAACACTATGATATGCACTCATATACCTATACAGACACTCACACACCGCCACTCATCCAGAGTTACTCACACACCTAGTCAGTCATGCAAAGAATCAATCACAATTCCATTTACTCACCTATACAGTTATACACACACCACCTCACTTATTCATACTGATACTAACACATACTTACTCTCTTATACAATCACTGATACAAGTACACACTCATCTATACAGCCACTCTCACAATCACTCACTCTCACATATAGTTATTAATATACACTATCACTCACATATACTGCCTTTTACATATGTAGTTACTCGCACATGTAGCACTGAGACATCCATTCGCTCACCAACACACCCATACACACACTCACCCACCCATACAGCTGTTTCCACATGCACTCTTGAACACATACACCCAGTGAATCAACCACTCGCACATCTATGCAAAGAGTCACACACCTCCCACCCACTCACACACACACTCAGGCACCCATACAAATACTCAGGCAACCAATTATAACCCGTATAGACACTCATGTAGCTACTCACCAACCCATGCAGCAGCTTACACAACCACAGACAGACTGATACAGACATTCACACAGTTTACTCACTAACCCATGCATTCAGTAAGACACATTTAATCACTCACTTATACAGTCAGTCACGCACCTATAAATCCTCCATCCAGACACTTATAGACCCACTCATTCTTCAATACACCTTGGCATATATTTTTAAAACATATTTAAACTTTATAGAAACACACAGTCACTGGATGATGTCATCAGTGATGTCATCAGTGATGTCATCAGTGATGTCATTTGAGATGTCATCAGTGATGTCATCATCGATGTCACTGACCATGTCATGAATGATGTAATATGTGACGTCATCAGCAGTGCATTGCAGGGACGCGAGTTATAGTTAGCTGAACTAACTATAACGGTGGAATTTCTCTGGTTTTGTACGAGTAAAATCTCCAACTAACTATAACGTCCCTGAAACCTATGGTTTTTTCAGTGAATTTCTAAGGTTTTTTAAATGCTAATTTCTAACTATAACGTACCTGAAACCTATGGTTTTTTCAGTGAATTTCAATGGTTTTTTAAGTGCTAATTTCTAACTATAACGTCCTTGAAACCTATGGTTTTTTCAGTGAATTTCTAAGGTTTTTTAAATGCTAATTTCTAACTATAAAATAGCAGTCTCGTTTTCAGAGTGGTGGAGAAAGGTGAGCGTGGCCTCCAAACACCTTTTAGCAATCCCACTGTGTGGGATTTACTGGAGGTAACAGGAGGGGTAGTTAGCCCCAACGTCAACCTTGGGGACCAACTACCCCTTTTATTACCTCCAGTAAGTCCCACACAGCAAGATTGCTAACTTGTTATATGAGGCCCCGCCCCCTCCCTGCACCACTGTGCTAACACGCCCTGTGGCATGTTTTAAGTTGGGGGATTAAGTCCCCTTGAATCCTGAGGGTCCCTGAGGTCCAACTAGCCCACCAGGTATCTCCAGTAAGCACCACATAGCTGCATTGCAGAGAGGTGTAAAAAGGGGTGTGGCCTCGGACCACCACTCTGCAACGCAGCCCTGTGGCGCTTACTGGAGGTACCTGGTGGGCTAGTTGGCCCCAGGGACCCTCAGGATTGAAGGGGAATTAATCCCCAACTTAAAACGCATCACGGGCGCGCTTGCACAGTGGTGCAGGGAGAGGCGGGCCTGATGTGACAAGTGTGCAAACGCATCCTGTGGTGCGTTTTAATTTGGGGATTAAGTCCCCTTGAATCCTGAGGGTCCCTGGGGGCCAACTAGCCCACCAGGTACCTCCAGTAAGCGCCACAGGGCTGCGTTGCAGAGAGGTGGTCCGAGGCCACGCCCCATTTTACACCTCTTTGCAACGCAACTCTGTGGCGCTTACTGGAGGTACCTGGTGGGCTAGTTGGCCGCCAGGGTCCCTCAGGATTCAAGGGGACTTAATCCCCCAACTTAAAACATGCCACAGGGCGTGTTTGCACACATGTCACATCAGGCCCCTCCCCCTCCCTTCACCACTGTGCAAACGTGCCCCATGGCATGTTTTAAGTTGGGGGATTAAGTCCCCCTTGAATCCTGAGGGTCCCTGGGCTCCAACTAGCCCACTATGTACCTACAGTAAGCGCCACAGAGCGGTGTTGCAGAGTGGTGTAAAAAGGGGCGTGGCCTCGGACCACCTCTCTGCAACGCAGCTCCCTGGCTCATACTCGAGGTTTCTGGTGGGCTAGTTGGCCCCCAGGGACCCTCAGTATTCAAGGGGAATTAATTCCCAAACTTACAACGCGCCAGGGGGTGCGTTTGCAGAGTGCTGCAGGGAGGGGGTGGGGCCTCCGGCGCGATGCTGGCTTTTCTTTTTTTTTCAGAAGGGGAGCTGTGTGGCCCCCCTTCTTTTCCCATTTTTTGGGCCCTGGGGACCTCATACCCCAGGGCCTGATCCCTATTTCAAAAAAAAGAGAGAAGGGGGCCGCGAGGCCCACCCTCCTGAGGCCAATTTCTGCCCCGGGGACCCCATCCCCCGGAGCATGGCCAGACTTTATTATATATTTTTTTTAAATAAAATTATTTGGAGGGGGCCGCGTGGCCCCCCTCCTCAGGCCATTTATGGCCCCGGGGACCCCATCTCCCGGGGCCGGCCTTTCCTTTTTTTATTTTTTTTATTTTTTTTTACGGGGAGGGGGGCTGCGTGGCCCCCCTCCCGGGCCACTTCTAGCCCCAGGAACCCCATCCCCCAGGGCCTGGCCTCTGTGAATGGGACCATGGGGGGAGCCCCAATGCGCCAACGGTCCCGCCGGCTCCCCGCCTCCTGCAGGAGCCGGCATTGCTTTTCCACAAGGGGAGCTGTTGACATGCAGCTCCCCTTGTGTAAAAAGCAATCTGGTTTGGATTTTGAAAGCGAGATCAGGTTTCCCTGCTCTCGCTTTCAAAATCCAAACCACAGTTTGCTATGGCAGGGCGGGAGCCGCACTGCTCCCACCCTGCCATAGCAAACAGCAGTGTCCCGGGGGTGTGCACCCCGGGATACTGCAGGAGCCGGCCCTGGGGGGTGGCGGTCCCCAGGGCCATCACAAGCTCCAGGAGGGGGGCTGCGCGGCCCCCCTCCCAACCATTGCAAAGCCCCGGGGAGGTGGTGGTCCCCAGGGCTCGGGGGTCAGTAACAGACCCCCGCATTTACATTTTTAGTGCCCCGGGGAGGTGGCGGTCCCCAGGGCATGTGGGGGGCTCGAGCCCCCCCACAGGTTATTTTTTTTAAAAAAGAAAGCCAAGGGGAGATGGCGGTCCCCGGGGCTGCGGTGGGGCCGCATGCCCCCCGCATTTATTGTGCAAAGCCCCGGGGAGGTGGTGGTCCCCGGGGCTGCAGGGGCCCCCATGGGCCCCTGTTATTATTTTATTAGAAATGCCCCCGGGACCTGGCCCACCCGGGGGCCTCATTTAAATGAAGCGGGGGAGCCAGCGCTTCATTTTTTAAAACATTTCCGTGGGATTCGCGACCCCAACGCGAATTCCGCCGATTTTTTTTTTTTTTTAAATGTTTTTTGGGGCCCTGGGGGTCCTTGTGGGACCACCTGAGCAGGCCTAAGGGGTCAGGGTGTTTCTACCCTGCCCCTTTTTCTTGTTTTTCATGCTTGTTTCACTGTTTTCTTACCGAGTCACAAGATGGCTGCCAACACTTCCTGGTTTGGAGTGTTGGCAGCCAATCACAGTGAAGCTCGTGGTCGGGAGGGTTCGCGAATCCACCGCGTCCCTAGATATCGAAACTTTTATTTTTTGAATTTCTCAGCAACTACTGAACGGATTTACACCATTTAAAAAAAAGGTCGCTTTCTGAACCAAGCACTACCTTTTTGCCAAATTTGGGGTAATTCCGTTCAGCAGATCGGGCTGTAACCGTGTCTAAATTTTCGTAAGGAAATTGATTTTCCGACCTCTATTTTTTGAATTTCTCAGGAACTACTGAATGGATTTACACCATTTAACAAAAAGGACTCTTTCTGAACCAAGGGCTACCTTTTTGCCAAATTTGGTATAATTCCGTTTAGCAGTTCAAGCTGTAGCCGTGTCTAAAGTTTCCTATGAAAAATAACATGGGGAAAACACGTTTTGGGACCCCCCATTTTCTCGGCCCCTGCTTCGCAAATCACCCCGAAACTTTCAAGACAGGAGCTGACCGGAGTGCCCCCCTAGTTTTGAAAATTTCGCAAAGATTCGTAAAACGACGCCAAAGTTATTAGGAAAACAAAAAATGCTTTTCCTGTGGAAAATAGGTCCTAACCATAACTAACTACTGGCGACCGCCAGTAGGTAATATATATATGTATATATATATATATATATATGTATATATATATATATATCCTCTCCTCTCCTCTCAAAGCTTCCCTTGCTTTCACTGCTCATAAGCATACCATACTAGCTTCTAAGGTACCTTGGCTTCATAAAATCAATAAAACAATATTTCAATTAATAATAAACAGCGTACTTCAAAACCTTATTAAACCTTCTTCCTTCCCAGATAATATGAATCTAGCTACCGGATTCCATAGCATCTGTCGATAATTGTCGATACTCCTCCACCTTTGAGCGATCCCCTCCCAGCTTGGGCACCAAAACAATAAGCGTCTCCCTAGTTGTAGCCAGCAGGTGACCCCCTTCCAATGTCCCCAGTTTCACTGAAGGTCCTGGGGTCCTGATTCAGGATGGTATTGCCCACATATGGTTTTAATGGGTGGAGGAGGTTGGCTCGAGGCACTGGACCTTTCCAGCCTCGTTTATGTAACAGTACAGCGAAAAATTGAGCAGGTACTCCTCCTAAATTAGTAAGTGTATTTAAATATCTCAGAAAACTCCCTTTAGGGTTCTGATGATTTTTGAAGAAAGAGTTGTCTTGTCTTGAAAAAGTTTTTTATTGGTTACATCCTTGTTATGCCAGAGTGTTATTATATACTGTAAATGATGCAACAACCAACATGTGTTTCGCCCTAAGTGGTCAGTAGGACGAGGGCTTTCTCAAGGCTTCTTAATTAGTCAGTAGATCAAAAACAGTTTCCTTCAGGCTTATTAGACAGTGAATCAGTCTTCAAGCACATATATTAAATGCTGAGATTTCTATTTGGTGGCGGAGCAGCTGTCCCGGGTCAATCCCTCATTTCAAACGTGGTGGCGCGTAAGCATAGTCTAGGGCTCACGTCCCCAGCATAAGTCCAAAAGAACTCAGCGGGTAGATTGTTGGTACCCGGGGTTCTCCCCCACTAGGTCTGCGATGGTGACCCTGATCTCTTCCTCTAAGATAGGACCCCCCAGGATCCTGAGCCTCAGCTTCCAGGCAGGGAAGGTGCTTTCTACCCAGGAATCCATCCAGAATCACTTCCTAGGGTTCTGACTGTGCACTGTATAAATCTAGATACTAAGATATGAAGAAATCTAATATCTCATTCTTCGAGTACACGAGGTGACCCTGGACATGTCTAATGTGGGTGGTGGCATGACTGCGGTGGTCTTCTCAGATCAGCCAGGCTAGCAGCCTACCAGCCTGTCCTCCACATGTGAATTGTCCAAGTACTCCCTCCAATTAACAGAGTGTAGTTGCTCAGTGACTACCACAATCTCTTCCTTATGCTTCATCAGTCTAGGGCATGCCACCGGGCTAATGGGAAGGGAGCACTCAGCACCCATGAGATCATTTTTTAGTGCTGTCAGTGACCTAAGTAGTCCCACTGTCTGCCCAATGCAGAATGCTCAGACCACCACCTTAATCACCTCCCATTGAGTGGCCATGTCCCCTGCCCCGCATTATCATCAAAATCTTTACTGATAAGAGTCACTAGGGGTTCTCTGAAGGTGGGCTCTAAGAGGGACGAGGCAGTCATCCTCCATATGAGTATCACTGATAAACCTCTTCCCCATGCCAAGCCAAGAAACACTGGGTTGTGGTAACAAAGTGTGCCCATTCTACCCTGGTGGCAACCTTGTGGACAGCCGGGTTACATAACCAACCATCCAGGTGGAAATGCAAATCCTAAACTGAGGAATAATATGTGTATTCCCTCAGTTTCACATGCCAGGTTTACCAAGTGTCTAATAACCACCAGTGGTGGCACCAACCTTTGAATTCAGTTGCCAGTCTAACGGCCGGAAAGTCGGGGGGGGTGAGCAGTTCAGAGCCGGGTCTGCAATAGGGTTATAGTCTGGTGCGAGCACCAGAAACGGGGCTAGGTAGTCATAGAACTGTGTTTGATTAATGTTCAGCGTGTATATTCTGCCCAACACCATCTCAACTCTGTTTTGGCATCCCCTAAGGAAGACGTACCTTACCGTCTGCAATAGGGTTATAGTCTGGTGCGAGCACCAGAAACGGGGCCAGGTAGTCATAGAACTGTGTTTGATTAATGTTCAGGTGTATATACTGCCCAACACCATCTCAACTCAGTTTAGGCATCCCCTAAGGAAGACGTACCTTCCCACCCTATCGATATGTTCAGACATGATGTCCAAGGGCCTCCCTGGCTTAATTCACAGCAATGTGCTGCGGGCATAAGACAAAAAGGTTGTGGCATTCACCTGGCCCCTCCCTCTCTGCTGCAGAGCATCAACCTCCCCACTGGTTAGGTGTGTCTCCTGCAGAAGAGCTATATCCACCTTATTGCGCCACAGAAATGAAACGCCTGGGTGGCTATTGGATTAAATTAAAAATGTGAGTTTTCTTTTTTTGGGGTATTTCACATGTTTTCTTCAAAAAGTGTTCTTTGGTGGATAATATTTGATGCCTTGGGAGGATGTGTGTTGTTGTAAATTTTTATAGCTCACTAAATTTTCGTTTTTGCCACTGCTGAATTAATGGTAGTGTTTTCTTCAATGTTCAACATGCCTCTTTTGTCTGGCCAGTATGTGTGTGTGTGTGTTTTCCATTGGCCACCATTTGTCTTTGTTCTCCATGCTATGTGGCCGGGGGCCATTTTGTGTAGTTAGGGTCCATAGGCCTGCATGTGTTCTTTGTTGGCCATGCCTCCTTATTTGACCATGTGGCTGGTGGACGTTTTGTGTAGCCAGCCAGTGTGCTTTTGCCATAGGCTTACATGTGTTCTTTGTTGAGCCCATGCCTCCTTGCTTGTTGTTGTTTCACCATATGGCCTGTGGCAATTTTGTGTAGTCAGTCAGTGTGCTTTTGCCATAGGCCTGCATTTGTTCTTTGTTGTCCATGCCTCCTTGGTTGTTGTTGTTGGTTGACCATATGGCCAGTGGCCTTTTTGGGCAGCCAGTGTGTAAATCCTTTTTTCCTGTTTTCAAAACCATTTTCTAAGTAGATTGGCGTCCATTTTGTGAAGCCAGCCAGTGTGTAAATCAATTATTCCTGTTTATAAAGCCATTTTCTAAGGCGATTGATAGGAGAGGGACATGCCTTTTTGGGGCTTTTTTTCCTCATTTGTTTTGACTTTTCCCCATATCAGTTTAATATGCTTAAGGATAATTGTAGTATATGTATTATATATTAACAGTGTTTAATATTATATGCATAATTTTTTCTATTTTTCCCCTGCACCTCAATGCCTCCCGATGGGTTTGTCATAGTCCCTTAGTGTACCAGCAATTACAATTTTTTATGATTTGTTTATTTATTGTCTCACCTTTTTTTATATGGTTTTTTTTTTACATTTTCCCTCCCCCCACCTGCCATAGGTGCCTTGCTACTCACCAGCATTAATTTTTTAAGGATTGTCATTAATCATTTTCCTCTGGATCCCCTGCCTGTCATTGGCGCACACCAGCATTTATTTTTTAAGGATTATTCACTTTCCCCTGGACCCCTGTCTGCATAGGAGCACACCAGCATTTATTCTTTTAATGGTTATTCCATTTTTCCCTGCACCCCTGCTTGTCATAGATGCACACCAGTATTTATTTTTTTAACAATTAATCCATTTTGAACCACCTTCGACTTAATGAATATTGTTGTTGTGTAATGTTTGTCTTTGTCACACCTTTCCCCAACTTGTCCGTTCCCATCTATTCATCAAACCCACTAATCCTCTTCCCGTAGGCTGTATGATATAAACTGAGGTGTGACTTATGAATTTACACCATAAATGGATCACACACTTGGTGGAGTGGATGTAGTGAAAGCAACACCAACTCCTTCTTAACCTTGTCCTGAGTCCACTTCTTCTGACTCAAGGATTTCGTGAGTTTAGTTTTAATTGTTTTAATACATTAAATACAGAACCTCATTGCTCAGAATAAGTTAATACTGGTAGATTTTGTTATAATATCAGGTCTTTGTGTCATAGTGGTAGTTTGGTCCCAGTCTTTGATAAGTTACAATATAAATAAATATCCCACTAACTTTGTGTTTTCTTTCAATCTAGTTGCCTATGATGGATAATCGTTCTGATTAATCCTACAGTTCAATTTCATCTGGGTGGGAGTGGGACCTCGCTTGTGATGTCTTTCCTGTTAGCCCGCTAGTCTGCTGCTTCTACAACCACCATTAGGAATGCACCTTGACAAAACCTACAAAAAGGTTTTGCAAGATTGAGAGAAGTAGCAGACATCACTTCATCTATTCAGGTATGAGAACTATGAATTGAAGTGAACTAATTTAGTTAGTAACTAACTTCAACTTAAGATTAAGATTTTTTGAATACGTTGTTGTATATAGGTCAATATAGGGACAGGCAAGCCCCCTAGTGGTCATATAGTTACTGCGGGTGCCAGGACAAGGGTATAACTAACTCATACACACTTACATAAGTGGATTAAAAAAACATGCTACACTAAAAGCAGTGCAAGGTAAAACACAAAAGACAGATTTTTATCAGAAGCTATTCCCATTTATTTTTTGTAAAAATAAAACCCACCCTCTCCACCTACAACAGGGCCACCTCTCTCCCAAACAAATAAATAAATCACCCCTTCCAATGCCCAAAGAAACTAAAGTCCAACAAAATCCTACTTGTCCCAGCTGCCCTTCCCAATTCCCACCATCTCTACCCACAATAAAAAGTTGAATGGCATCAAGTGCATCGATCCGGGTGCAGAGGCTTTCTACCTCTCGGCAAAGCAGTGCCAGCTCACATAGGAAGCGGCTTTAGAAGCAGTCTGTGGCTAATGATGAGGAGGGGAGCAGCAGTGGTGAAACCCAGCTGACGGCCACATTGGCGATGATGTGGCTGGGATGGAGGTGTTGGCGGCTATCTGGAGGCACAAGGGGCAGTATCAGGTTCCTCCACCTCCTCCAGAGCCACCAGCCAGAGATATTCGGCCTGGATAACCCTAATCCAGTGCCGCTGCAGCTGGGCTGCTATCTCCTGTTGAGATGGTGGACCAGCAAGAATAAATATATCAAGAAGGAAAAACAAATAAAAAGACAAATTGTAAATAATGCTCTATGCAAACACTTGTTTAATATGTGGCACAGTAGCAGAACATTGCTGGTCCCGTAGGGCCATTTCATTTTTTGATGTGATCAGTCACATAGGAAGGAGGGAAGAGAGATTGGATGACAGTCAGCAAGCATTTCATACTTTCAAGTCAGCCCCTTCCTTGGATAGATTCGATCCGATCTCCCTGGAATGCTCACTATTCGCATTTGGGAACCTCAGCTCAGGTTCTCCATCTGACCCATGGCCCATGAATCTTCTGGCTCTGGGAGCAGAGGTTGTTAGTCCCCTTGCTAACTATCTGCTGAATACCTCTCTCTCTACAGCCACTGTTCCCAATGCTTGGAATTAGGCTAAATCTGTGCCACTGCTGAAGAAACCCCTGGCGGTGGATACAGGCCCATCTAATTACTGGGCAATTTCGCCATTCCCGCCCCTCTCAAAGTGTTTGAAAAACACGCTAATCAACAGCTACCCCAATACTTGGAAAGCAATGATTTGCTGCACCCAAGTCAATTAGTGTTTTGCCCCAGTTGTAATACAGAAACTGCGCTAGTAGAGGTGGTTGACTATATCAGGGGTACCCTAGATGCTGTTGGCAAAGTGGTGCTGATCATGCTGGATCTGTCAGCAGCATTCAATACGATACCCCACTCCACTCTCCTGGCTCACTTCAAGTCTTTTGGGATTAGAGGGCATGCGTGGAAAGTGCTGGCTTATTTTCTTGAAGGTAGGGGTCAAGAGGTGCTGTGTCTTCCTTTTTCATCCGGAACAAGGGACCTCAAGGTGGGAATGCTTCTTTTTAAGCCCTACATTATTTAATATATATCTGACTCCCCTAGCACTCTTGGCTCCCTGGGTGCTAAATTGTCTCTTATGGAAATGGCACCCAGCTGCTGTTTTCATGGGGTAGGGATGAAACATTCCCTGGTGAAAAAATCAGAACTTGCTGTCTAAAGTTTTCCAATGGTTATCCTCCAACCAATTGAAGTGTAATGTGGGTAAGACTGAGCTTCTTATCTTGGGATCAGGATTGGAGGAGCCCTGGCAGGTCATTTGGCTGAAGGATACTCCCCCACCTCTTACCCATACTAATTCTGCTAAAACTCTAAGCATTAAGTTTGATGGTGAACTCTCCTTTCTTTCCCAAGTTAATGAAGTAGTAGGGACCTGTTTTGGCATGCTGCAAATGCTTAGGACATTTTTGCACTTTCTGTCTCTGTCGGCTAGGAAATTGGTGGTCCACACTCTGATAACATTTATACTGGACTATGGAAATGCATTGTACCTGGGTTTTCCCGACTATTTGATTAGTAGGTTACAAGTGGTCCAAAACTCAGCCACTCGAACGATACTCAGCGTACCTCTGAGAACGCATGTGTGTCCGTATCTCAGAGAATTGTACTGGCTTCCCATCAGGAAGAGAATTATTTTTAAGACCTTGCTGTTAATCCATAGAGCCCTGCAGTGGACAGGCCCAGGGTACCTGAGAGCATTAATCTGTTTCTATGCCCCTTCCAGAAGTCTGCACTCAGCCAATCTCTTTTTGGCCAAAATTCCCCAGATTTGTAAGTCCAGAACACGGGACAGGTCCTCTTCTTTCTTGCGACCATCTCTATGGAAGAATCTCCCCTGGAATTAAGATGCATCACATTCACCCTTCTGTTTTGGAAAAGTTGAAAATCAGTTTTTTCCCAATAACTGATTCAGATCTTCTATGCGTCTCTGTTTTCAACTGCCTGTGCAGAATGCCAGGACACTCTTCAGAGTAACAGTTGCACTGTAGAAATGCCTTTTACATTACATTACATTACAATACATTTCATACATCACATAAAAAGCACTGACTACGAGGAATTACATCAGAATATCACCAGATTAAAACAAATTGATTTTTTTCTTCTAAAGGATTTCCTACTAAAAAAAACTAAACAGACACTAGGGGGCCAATTCCGATCTCGGCCGGTAGGGCACCGAACCGGATTCGGCTTAATCGGATCCGATTCGGAGCCCTCTTTCCCGACCGATTCGAGCGTGCGTCCGGGCGAGCGAGTACGATGCGAGCGCACGTGAAATCGCCGACCGACTCGTTCGCGGGTCCGAACCGCTCCGACCGACTCGCACGGACACGACTCGCACCGCGCAATGGAGATGTTCCCCGGCCGGGCAAGTACGATGCGCGCCTCGAGCAGTCGACCGACTCGCGCCGTCCGGCTCCAAAGAGCAGTCAGAGCCGGACTTTGGGGGTCCGTGTCGGACCCCCCTGTATGCGTAGCCGCGCGAGTCGCACACAGGGGGGACCCAGGGGTCCCCCCTACCTGTGCATGTACGGCGCGAGTCGCATCGACGCGTACCCGCTGTAGGGGGCGCCCTTGTTCGCCTCGCACCCATTGAGTAAATGGGAGCCCGCGTACCCGTTGTACGACCGGCTCCCATTGACTTCAATGGGAGTCCAACCGAATCGAGTCCGATTGCATGCGTACGCATCGTACTCGTTCGGTCGGGCTGCTAGAGTCCGATTCGGTCGGAAATCTCTCCGGGTCCGGCTCGGTCGGAGTGATTTTCGGCCTGAATCGGAGTCGGCCCCTTTGTGTGTAAAAATAAAAATAAATTGCCTCCCTTTAATGAGTAAAGAATTGTGAGGCACAATTAATAGTATTATTGTTGTGCAACATTAGTGGAGACATGCTAGAGTAAGGTACTTTGCTACTCTCTGCAGTCTGCATCTGGAGCAGCTGTAATAGACAATTTATTATCATACTTTAATTCCAAATGCCTTGCTCTGACTGCCTTTCAATTATTCCCAGACTCCGAAGAGGCAGATGAATAATAATAATAATACTACGTCACACTATACAAGGATATCATGTGGAAAAAATTATGCACTGCAGTACAGAGAAAGTAATGGTATATATATTTTATTTGGAGTGTTTGTCACAAAGTATCACATTCTGCCAAACTCGAAATCAAGCAGTTAGTCCAACTTTACTCCCTGGCCTCTTCCTCCACCACAAATGAGTTTCAATAGATACTTTTGCTTGGCAGTAAGGAAAGTTACTCTACTGCAGGGTAAGTTAGAGGGATTAGGCCTTGAAGAGATTTTGCTATAGAATAGTGGGGTGTCACTGATCATCATCTGCTAAGCTTTGGCTTAGTCAATCAATGTAATTAATGAATGATGAAAGGGAAAATTTGAGCAGGCGTAAATCCGTCATGGAAGCCATGAAATATATATATACATACAAATCAATTGGCCAGAAAAATGTTTCACATGCCAAACATGGATTTTTCAATGTTTTGGTTGGCTGGGACATAACTTAGGAATGAGTAATGGAGTGAAGTACTAGTAGGAAGTGGCTGAGTGGGAACTGGGAAACACACCATGATTTTGGCTCATGATGCATTAAAAACTTCGTAATGCCATGTTAACTGAAGCAAACACACACTGCACAGCCAACACTGCAGTGCCATATTGAACCATGCTGCAGTGGGTCATGGGTGGTGAAATGCTATGGATATGGAAGTGAAGAATGATGATGGGTTGGATATCTGTCTTGCTTAACAAATACACTATACTTAATTTGTCAATAAGCAAGCAATGTGAGTTACCACCATATGTCCTTGTCACTGCTGGGACTATCCCTCCAACCACCTCATGTGCTGCCCTCATCGCACTGACACTGCCACTGACGGCCACGGCACTAGTGGTCTGTGGAGCTAGAAAACAAATGACACATTTTAGATATCAGATTCGCCTTCTAAGTAATTATTTTTATTTTTGAACAAAGTACAACCGTAACACCTCACTACATTGGTTAGCAGTATCTTCTATCAAAACTATCACTTTGGAAGTTTTGTTGATTGACAATGTTAGAAAAGCCAGGTAGTCAAGCCAACCAAAAACTTTTCATAATGGAGGTGCGGAGCTATGGGGACTCTGAGTCCTTGAAGTGCAATGAAGGGGTGGAATGGTCAAGGAAGGACATATTGTCTTGGTTGGCAAATGCAATGGGATCTCATACTTTCCTGCCATGCTGGCTTGTCATGGAAACTGGTATACTATATAAATGAATGATAACACAACATGGGAGGGTCCATTACCATGGCTACTCTCTTGTTTTGACTGTTTAAGTATGATGAAGAAAACCTTGTGACTAAACATGTGTGGTGAATAATAGCTTACTTAGTCTTAAAATACCACAAGATAGATAAGGGGAGATGGAAAGCTTACTAAAAAAGAAGAAGAAAGCTACAGAGTACAGGCAGGAGGAAGTCAGCTACAGAAACATGAAATATAGACAAAAAGGATAATGTAGGGATAAGAAGAGTCTAACAAACATCATATAGAGAAGTTGAAACAAAAGGAGACAGTAAAAATAAATAAACAAGGCAAAATTATTCTAATAGTGGGAAGAGGTAAATGTTAGGGAAATAATAATAATATCAGGAATTACTGGGGACAACAGGACCATCGGTTGTGGCCTTGGTCCTGGTGGTTCCACCCACCCCAGCAATGGTGGTGGCAGCCCCTTTACCCGCCTGTGATGCCTTCTTGCTCTTGGGTGCTGAAGATTAAAAAAATATATTAGTTGTACAGTTAATCTCTCCAAAAATATTTTGACAGGTAGAACCAGTAGCATTGTACTCTTCTAAATCAGATCACCTATAGTACTAGCATTGACATATTCCTAATTGCCTAAACCAAAATTCCTTAAATTCCTTAACCAAAACAACATTTTGAACTACTGATCTATTGCAAGGAATGATCTTTGCTTCTCAACGCCCTTTGATGGGCCAGCTCAGTCTCCCTTTTTAATGCATAGATACTACACATCACTGGGAGATTGGAACTGTATAAGTTACATAAAGAGAGGCACAGAGAACGCTAACACCCTGATCTACTGCTACTTTCTTAGTGGCAGGACAGAGGAGTCTGCATGATGTCTTAAATAATCAGCGCCAGTGAGCACCGTTGAGCATGAGTACGGTAGCGTTGAGCACCTGTCTAGCTCAATCTGCATCAGATATTATTCGTAATGTAAACGTAGCTTACCTCTGAGTGTAACATGCTAATTGAAAAAAAAAGAAGAGCATTTTTAGAAAACAAAAAATAATTACTCACTTTGCCCCCCAACCTCAACACTCAGCAGGTCAAACAGGTCCTGTTTGCAGTCAATGAGGTTCACCCAGCGGTGCGTTAGCTACTGTGTTGTGCGCTGCACCCCAGTGCTACTGTACACGCACACTCCCCACAACAGCTGGCGCTCCCCAAGGGCGTTCCCTCTACCAGCCCTGCCGCCAGCTGCCAGCATGGAGGGGAGGTGGCGCAGAACAAACAAAAGTACAAGCGCGACCACCTCACCTCTAAAAAAATAGGGTGGGGCATCATAGCATGGTGGTGCCTGTTACTACAAGGTGGACAGCTTGCAGTCGCACTGGAGCAGCTGCTTGCTGCCTATTCTGCAATGGCTCTGGATGAAAAAAAGAAGTAAGACAGAAGAAAACAGCAAAGCAGAAAGGAAGAACTAAAGAAGTGGAATACATGGAAGTAAGGGAAAACAAAAAAAAAGTAGAAAAAGTCACAGAAAACATAAAAAGACAGAAACGTAACATACAAACACAGAAAGACACACACTGATTAAAAAAAGCAAATGATGGCTGGATGTGTGTGATAGGAGGAGGATTGAGACAGATTGAGACAAAGGGCCAGCACCATGCACAGAACAGCAGAAAAAGCAGGCAAAACATAATGACCGTGCCCATGCAGACCGTGTGGTGTTGATTACTGGCCTGAAAAAGCAGCGTGAATGGGCAGGCAAGCATTCTATCACCCGTTTGAGGAGTTCTGTGGAATCTTTCTAAGTTTTTTGGGCACTCTGTGGAATTTTGTTGTGCAAAACTCCACGAGTTCTGCCCAGGCCTAATTTTGCACCCCTTTGCAGCAGATCCCACACCCTGCACATTCCAACTAAGGAGAGTGTAAGGTGTACTTTGTGATGTAATTATGCATCAGAACTTCTCCCATGTCCCTCCCGTACCCCCCAGAACTGCAATGATGCCACCAAAAGGATGGCCAGTCCATTGCTCTGAATTTTTTCCCCTGCCACCTGAGTCAAACATTCCCAACTCCCAATCCCCAGGAGAATGCAGCAATGGTCACCAGTTCAGAACCAAGCAACCAACCAGAAAACAGGTGTCAACAATGTAAGTTTGCACAATGAACTCCATCATCAGAGAGGAGTTGATAGGTGGGGGTTTGTTGCCCTGCTCCGTTAGTAATTCCCCGCCCACTGCCCAACTCCCGCCACATTACAGATGAACACAAATATCTGTGGAACCAGCAACAGAATGTAGCAACAGTTAGTCCATGGTTCCTCGTGGGTGCTGACCACTGTCCATCAAAGTGTAGTTCCTGGGAGCAAGCTGTGAGCATCTCTCAGAGAGACAGTGCATTAGATGTGTGTGCTCACATGTGACCATGCCGGTAAACAGACAGAATATCGAGGTTTTTTATTTCGACCTACAAAAATATCGAGTTTTAAATATCGAGGTACAAGAATATCGAAATCAAGAATATCGTGGTACAGAATATCCAACACTTTCCCTACTGTTGCACTCACTGGAGTGGGAATAGTAATTTTTACTTCTACACTATCCAACACTTTCCCTACTGTTGCACTCACTGGAGTGGGAATAGTAATTTTTACCCGTACGCTATCCAACACTTTCCTTACTGTTGCACTCACTGGAGTGGGAATAGTAATTTTTACTCCTATGCTATCGAACACTTTCCCTACTGTTGCACTCACTGGAGTGGGAATAGTAATTTCCCCCCTACGCTATCCAACAGTTTCCATACTGTTGCACTCACTGGAGTGGGAATAGTAATTTTTAACCCTCCACTATCCAACATTTTTCCTACTGTTGCACTCACTGGAGTCGGAATAGTAATTTTTATTCCTACGCTATCCAACACTTTCCCTACTGTTGCACTCTCTTGAGTGGGAATAGTAATTTTATCCTCTCCGCTATCCAATATTTTCTTTACTGTTTAAGTTAATGTAGTGTAAAATGTATTTTAAAAAAATTAAAAATATTGTAATATTTTAATGTATTATATATATATTTTATTTTTATTTTTATGTTATTGGTGTATGTGTATATATATATGTATTTATATTTTTTAATATGTTTGTAACAAAATATAATTTATTAAAATAATTATTTATTAATATTATTAAGTAAATATATATATTATATTTTATATATATCTATGTTTAATTTATTTTTACTTTATATGTATTAATTATAATTTTAAACATTTTCTAAAAATGTTAACAATGTTTATTTTAATTACATGTATTATTTAATTTATATTACATTATTTTTTAAACATTAAAAAAAAACGATATTTTTAACAACGATATTTTTAACAACGATATTTTTTTATCGATATTTTTGTACTTACCATTATGTAGATAGGACTTCGATATTCTGAACATCGATATTTCGGGTCCGATATTTTTGTCGTCGATATTCTGGTCGTCGATATTCTGTCAGAGATTCAACCACGCGAGTGTGCAGCATCCTAGAGGCCGTCCGCTATGCGTGGGGTGATGTGAGGAGGAGTTGGGCCAACATCTCGCTCGCCATCAGAGTCTGTTATGATCCGGCTCAACCCAGATGTGCTTCTGCTAGTGTCTGATTGTCCCAGTCTGATTGTCCCAGTGGAGTGAACGTGTTGGCAGTCTCAAGTGATTTAGTCAGTTCCATGTTGGCTGAGCATCCAAGGACCCAACCCCCATAGTCGACTATGATGTCTGCGCCTCTTCCTCTTTGGTTGGGGGGGTCTACTATGCCCGGGAGCACTGCCTGTACCTGCCCTATGTGTTTCAAGCCATCTCCAGGCAGCCGCAGGGCTGTCAAAAAAAAGGGTGCTATTATCCACCCTGAGTTTGAGCCGGGCTGGCAACAGTAGCATGTAGCCAACATTTGCCTCTCTGAGTGCCCTTTTCACTTCGCTGACAGATGCTCTATGTCACTGCACCTCTATGGTGTAATCCAGGTAAATAGCCAATGGGGCATTATCCACCTGAAATCTGCCCAGCTCACGGCAATGTTGCAAGATGAGATCCCGGTCACGATAGTGCAGCAGGTATACCACCAATGGACGCTGCAGGCCCCCTGGGAGTGGATGCCGAGCTGGGACCCAGTGTGTCCTCCCCATGGCAAAGAACTTTGACAAACCTTATGGGGCCACCATCATCTCAACCAGGCCTCTAGGTAGCACATCATGTACTGGCCCTCTACCTTTTCCAGTAGTCCTTCAATCCGCACATTCTTCTGCAGACTGTGGCCTTTGGTGTCCTCTGCTTGTCTATTGAGAGTATCCACCCTCCTGGTGAGGTCACATGCTTGTGTATCTGGGGTATTCAAGCATGGTGGGACCACCGCAGAGGCCACCTCAGTCTCTGATACTCTGGTGCTCAGCTTGTGATGGTCATCACAGAGGATTCTCTGTTCCACCACAAGTGTCTCAATCTTCTGCTCCAGAAAGTCTCTTGGCTTGCTAATGGTCACCACGAACAGTGCCTGTGTAATTTCAGCAGTCTCCTCAGCGATGTGCCTCCCAGCTCCCTCTGCTACCCCTTCTGGTGGCTCACTCTGCAGCAAGGTGGACTACGTGCCAGAATTAGGGCCCATTGTGGACACCCGAATCCAGAAGCGTCTTATGCGTCTCATTGTGAGTGAGACCAGCACCCTCAGGAGATGCCATTCCATGCACAAATAGGGGGCCATTCACATTCTAGGCCAGCACTTAACGGGTGCTCCACAGGTGGGGAGGACACAGAAGGGACTGACCCCTAAGCCAGGCGGATGCCCGGTAGTAGCGCACAGGAAGCAGAAATCGTCCCCTCTCAGCCTTAGTCATGGCGGAAGCGCAGAACTGGTTTATGTGCAATCAGGGGTTCCTCCGAGATGTCAGTGGTCACTAACCAGGCCCAAAGTGATAGACATAACACATGAGTCCCCAGCAGCGACTAGCGGCACCACTAGCCCAACATCTCTGTTGAACAGCTCACTGCTCCTCAATAGAGCAACCGTCCAGGTATGAGGAGGCCCCAGCTATATCAACCCTTCATCCCCCAGGCTTCCAGGGCCCATTCACTGAGTAAGGGAAGTTGATTTGCATGCCCCTAAGCCCCAGCATGCCCTATGCAGCCTAGGCCCTCCAGTGGGCCCACCAGAGCTGCCAGTCTCACCCTAGGAGTCCTACAGGTTGGGCCAGCCTGCCTCAGATGCTGCCGTCAACTGCACTGGGACTGCCCCCCTGCATGCTGCATGTGACCCACTGCAGGTATTCTCCAGCGGCACACTGTGGCTCCCTTCAGGGTTTCCCAAAGGCGATTGATTCGCGCTGCAATGCTGCAGATGCCGCCATTTTGTTATGGTGGGGCCACCACAGTCAGGATTCCCAGCGCCGTCCACAGGATCCCCCCGCACCTCCAGTGGGGGATCCTTTCTGGGTGGGGAGGTCTGAAGCCATGTCAGTGCCCCTGAACCTGAAGCCTATGTCCACTGCTCCAATGGGTGCTGGGCAGGAGGTGTAGGGGCAGCCAGTGGAGAGCTCATATAGGATGTGGCCATGTTTCGCGGTTGCTAGCCACACCCCCAAACACAAGATGCCCTTCTTTTTGTTGCCAGCCACTTGCACCATTCTTTAGTATAACCTTCTAAAGTTTTTCTTATTGGGGCTGATAAATTGGCATTAGATTTAATTTTTGGCATGTCTAAATCTTCCTTCGCCCATTCAAACTTTAGACTGAAAAAATGGCTCACTGAGATGCTTAAAGAAGAGCTCTCACCCAGTCAGGCAGATACTTCAACCATACACAAACAAGTAAAGCAGCCCAATCTACTCCTATCAGCTTGGCTTGGCATCTTGTTAATGCTGCCTTAAAATTTTGTGAAAAAGTCTTAATCCTGCTCCCTCCTGGAATCGCTTGCAATCTCAGACGAATCCAGCATCACCGACAGTCTCAAGGGGCTGATAAAATCTCTCAGTCCTTAATTTAGATCAAGCGCTGTGAGATAAAGTGCCAGAACTCTTCAAGCAGCCTTTGGCATTCAGCGCGGCCACCACCATGTCTCAGCTTAGGGGCATGGCCTCAGACTCAGTGCGCATTCAGCGACATATACGTGCATCTTTTCCCTCATAGAGATGCCATATTTTTACATTTTGAAATGGATGTAAAATAAAGTGAACATAGTTTCCTTCTGATACATGAGTAAATATCGTTGGATGTCCACAAGAGAATAAGTTAGTCAGTTCTCTTGTAGTTGATTGCATAGTAATGGAATCACTAAACTAGACAATATTCAAAGACTAAGGTCAATCAAGAAGACTGTCACCTTTTATCTGGCTTGTCATAGCTGACAGAGGGCCTGACTATGAGTTTGGCAGGCAAGGTTAATCTGTCACAAGCACAACAGATATCACGTCCGCCACATTACAATTCCATTATATCCTATGGAACTTGTACTACAGTGGATGGGATAGCCATCATGTTTGTGACGGAGTATCGCATCTGCCAAACTCATAATCAGGCCCATAGTTCTTACAAGGATATACATTATTTGTGTAAGAAACACTGTTAAAGTAGGCTGGCAAAATCACATTTTGTGTCATATCAGGCAAGAACTCAAGCTGTCCCCAATATAGCTGCAATAATGTTTTTCAGGTTCATCTAAGAATGGGAAGGTTCACTTTCTCAGAAAATTTAGTGGCTGTTTTTGACAAGGCTCTGGCATATCTCTTTGGTTTGTTTTCACCAATGTCATTGTGATTCTGTCATCTATCTCAGTGCAGGATTAGTACAAGCAGATTAACACTACAATCCTTATTGCTCCCTTTGTCCCACTGTACTCCTCACCTAAGAGCACTCAGGCTTGTTGGCACTCAGAGTTCAAAGCATTGCATATTCAATTCAAACCATCATCACCCAGAATTACCCCAATTAGGAGTCTGCCTTACCAAGCTATTGGACAATAACAAAAGGTTTGGATTATTTAGGACAGTGTTGGCATTGCGTTCATTGATTGATTATCTAGCATTTTTTTTTTTTTTTACAGCAATGGATTATATCGTTGTCTGAAACAAGGAATGGACCTTATTTAGATGGGACACACCCACAAGCAAATCGGATCTGTTGTAAGAGAAAATATCCATCAGTGTGGTTCACCTGCAGTGTTCCCAGTGAAACCACATTCTGCTTGCCATTGTCTAACGCATAGTATTGTACCTTCAGCTGTCTACCATGTCTGATAGGAGTGCAGTACACATATGAAAGCCCACATGTAGCGCAACCAGCATCTTTATGACGGAAGTCTGAAAACAGTTCTCTTACTCAGTACTATTCATTATTCTCTTGCCACATTGAACAAGCTGTTGTAAGAAGTATAAGAAATAAAGTTCAAAAGCTATTTTCTCTCCCAAATTTGTCCTCATTGATGTGTTGCTGTTTCTTGTAAGTGTAAGCAATAGATGTAGAATATGTTGTTTACCTTATATATCACACGCCCAGGGTCAGACTGGAGCCGAAAATAGGCTTGTTCCAAAATAAATGCCCCCCAAAAGAGTGCCCCATGTTCGCAAATTAGGGCAGTTTAGAACTTATAAAGACATGCTGTATAATGTATTTGGGCTTACTGTTGGCAAGGTTTTCTTTAATATCAGGAAACTAAACAACCAATTCCGGCCCTGCAGACCATTAAACTGGCCCACAAACAGCCACAAACCTGACCCATGCACTGCCCCGTGACTTTCCTACAGGCCAGGTGGACCCTGCACACCCCAGCTGGATAACTTTTAACATTAATGCATAGCCTTGTATCTCTTTAAGAAATATTCCTACCACAACGAGTGATTGGTCTGTGACATTTGCCACCATTATATAAGACCATTGTGAGCTCCAAGTGGGAAACAGCCATTACAATACAGCTGTTTCCCTGCATACCATTACAACGCAAGCTTTACCGCGCTTCCATTTCTAACAATGCGTAGTCATTACTACGCATTTTTTTACAACGCATGTGCTTTTACCACGCATGCCTTTACAACGAATACATGTAAAGGTATGTGTGGTAAAAGCACATGCCTTGTAAAAAAATATAGGCGATCCATCTCACCCGACGTGCAGCAGGAACCAGGATGAGAGAGAGGAACCACGAGGAGAGAGAGGTAAGGGCGATTGGGCCTGGGGTGGGGGTTACTTTTTTAGGGTAAAAGGGGGTCAGGGGTGTGTTGTGCAGGGTACTGTTTTATGGTTTAGGGTAGGGTCGGGGGTCGTGCAGGGTAGTGTTTTAGGGTAGGTAGAGAACTGGGGGTTGGGGGGTGTCATGCAGGGTAGTGTTTTAGGGTTTAGGGTAGGGCCAGGGGGGACGTGCAGGGTAGTGTTTTAGGGTAGGGAGAGGACTGGGGGTCGGGTGAGGTTTGTGCAGGGGGCAGTGTTTTAGGGTTTAGGGTAGGGTCAGGGGGTCATGGGGTGTAGTATTTTAGTGTAAGGAGAGGACTGGGGGTTGGGGGAGGGACGTGCAGGTGTAGTGTTGTGGGGTTTAGGGTAGGGTCGGCGGTCGTGCAGGGTAGTGTTTTAGGGTAGGGAGAGAACTGGGGGTTGGGGGAGGGTGGTGCATGGGTAGTGTTGTAGGGTTTAGGGTAGGGTCGGGGGTCGTGCAGGGTAGAGTTTTAGTGTAAGGAGAGGACTGGATGTGGGGGGAGGTCATGCAGGGTAGTGTTTTAGGGTAGGGAGAGGACTGGAGGTTGGGGGTGTCGTGCAAGGTAGTGTTTTAGGGTGTAGGGTTGGGTCAGGGGGGTCGTGCAGGGTAGTGTTTTAGGGTAGGGAGAGGACTGGGGGTTGGAGGGGGTCGTGCAGGGGTGGTGTTTTAGGGTAGGGAAAGGATTTGGGGTTGGGGGCATGCAGGGGTAGTGATTTAGGGTTTAGGGTAGGGAAAGGATTGGGGCTCGGTGGGTCGTGCAGGGGTACTAAATCAGGGTTCAGGGTAGGACAGGGTAGTGTAACTTACTTTAGATACTTTTACCAAGAGTAAACCTTTACCACGAATGCCTTTGCGTTGTAATGGCATGTGTGGTAAAGGCATATTCATGGTAAAAGTATGCACTGTAATGGTAGGTTGTGGTGAATGACAACGCGTAGTAATACCCGCATTGTAAGGGCATGCGTGGTGTTAGTACGCGTTGTAACGTGTCATATTCGCTCCAAGTAGTGTGGGTTTTATAGGATTGAAAGCGTCTGTAAAGGAACTCTCCTAACATATCCCCATGTTTGAATTCGTGATAGAACTGAAGTTTGAGGTGCACGAACTATAATTTAACACTTAATTTTAGTACTTTATGGATGACATTACCAATTCATCTTTTCTGTTCCTTTTTCGGGATAACATCATTGTCATTCTATGGATTAATCCTGCAATTTTCCCACTAATATACAAGTGTCATGTAGAGTTGTTGGTATTGCGGTAGATACATATTACTTTTTTCTTATCAGACAGCTCAACAATTAAACCTTGAAGCTGATAGAAATGGCCTGAAAATGGGTTCTCAAAAAATTGATCTTTAGACAGACATACAATAAATGAGAAATATGTTCAGCACAGTGGACTGATATTGGGAATATAATGCCGCATTCATTTTGCAGTATTAAATAGCTATATTGAAACACATAATACTAATAAATTGTGATTAAACCAGAGTTGTGAAAACATCCACTGACATATTTTCTACTGAGGAATACTTTGACATTTTTTCATGACAGAGAAAAAGGTCTGTGAACTGTACTTATAAAACAATGCCAGAGATACACGTATCAGCAGTGGATTTACTAGATCTTATGTTAGCAGTACAATTCATATTGGGTCTAATTTACAAAGGTATATTTTAATGTGAAGATCTACTCATGTGTACATCTACTATATTCCCAGCCCCCCACTGTCCCCTCTTTTCCTCCCATGATCTACCTAATGGCAGCCGCAGTGTGAATGCTGCTGGCTCACCAAATCGTAAGCCTGTTTGCACCTTTCTGTACCTGGATGGTGTCCAGAGCCAGGAACGCTGGTCCTAGCACACACTACCACTACCCAACCATGATCTTCTGATCACTTAACCCCAGCCACCTCTCGCCACAGTTCTGCCATGCTGCACTACCCAACATGAAAGGAACCTTCACCTGCATCTCTATCTGCTTCAGTTGCAATAAGAAACCTGCTGCTCCCACACCCACCAAAATGATATGTTCAAGCACCCTTGGACCAACACACACTTGGAGCCCACTCCTCAATATCATGCATGCTTCTCAACACCATCTCCCTAAGGAAACACACCATGGAGATATGGTCCCTGCTGGATAATGCTGCCCAGATCTCCTTTTCCTCACTGAAACATGGCTGACTGCAGCACCAACACCAGACATTACTGCAGCCTTCCTCACCATATACAAGATCATCAGGCAATGCAAACAACACACACAAAGAGGTGGAATCACCATTATTTTTAAAGACTTGCCAAACCCATCAAGAACAGCTCCCTCCCATCATACCCAGCTAAGATCTTAGAAAGAGACATCAACAAACACCTTGACAACCTCCCTGTAGCTTCTCTACACCATGCAATCAGGATTCAGAACAAATCACAGCACAGAGACTGCCCTCATCACAGCAGCAGATGACATCCAGATGATACTCTACAGAGAAGAGATCACAGTCCCATCTTACTCAGCCTCTCTACAGTCTTTGACACAGACTCACATACTATCCTGATCAATCGACTGCACGGGCCAGTATTTAAAGACCCGACCTCCAATGGATCTGTACCTTCCTTACCATAAGAACCTAAACAGTCAATGTGCTGCCACACTCTTCAGAAGCCCAGGAGTTCATTTGGAGAGTCCAGCAGGGTTCCTCGCTCAGCCTGGCACTCTGAAACATCTGGATGACCCTCTTGCAGACGTCATCCGTGCACACAATATCAACATACTCATCTATGCCAACGGCACACAACTGATACTGTCACTCGCAGATAAAACACTAAGCACCAGAAAGAACTTGAACTCCTAAATGACTGAAGTGGCTGCCTAATTGAACAGAAACAATATCGAAGTGGTGATCATCGGAAAAGATGTCCCACCGTGGGGATCCTCCTGGTGGCCACAGTCCTCTGACCCACACCCATCCTCAGCCCACAAGCAAGAACCCTCTGCATCATTTTCAACAACAAGATGGACTTGTCTGCCCAGGTCAATGCTGTCACCACATCCTGCTTTCGCACGCTGAGGATACTTAAAAAGATATCAAAGTGGCTAACAAACAACACCAGGAAGACCATCACCAAAGCCCTCATCACCAGCAGACTGGATTATGGGAAAGCCTTCTACACAGGAATCACCAACCAACTAATAAAAAAAAAACATACTATCCAGAATGCAGCAGCCAGACTGGTCCTCAGCCTCGCACACTGATTACATGTCACACCACACCTGTGAGTACTCCACTGGCTCCAGATATATAAGCGCACACAATTCAAACATTTCACCACAGATACAAAGTCCTTGCCTTTGCCTGCTTGAGTAGCCATGTACAGGTTCAATAGCCCTCCAGACACCTCCGCTAAGCCAGACTCTCACTAGCACAAGTAACATGCATTTCTTTTTTTTTTTTTTTTTTTTTTTGTCCTCATTTGCCATCAGATAGAATCCGAGCTTACTCAATTACTCTCTATGGTACTCCTTCAGCACCAATTGGGGAGCTCTCTATCTTCGATGGATATGCTTTTACACATAGTCTCTCAATAACAGAGTTCTGTTTCGACCGGGGCACCTCACAGAAACCAAGGAGAAACATTGCTGTCTAGTGTAAAGGCGTAATCATTGGACAGATGTTATCTTACTGATCCAAACTGGTTAGCCATTTCTCACATGAACTCCAAAAGGTTTTTGTATCTTTATCTGATCCAGCCCTATCTAACTTCATTATATTCTTAATGGAGATCACCCAATCTAAAAAAGTTGGTGGAATTTCATTAACCCATTTTTTACATATTTCCCTTCTTGCCAAAAGCATTAGGTACAGACAGAGCTGATTTTCCTCCTTTTTAAGGCTTTGGTAATTAGATAACAATCCAAACATAACTAATGTTACAGTTATGCTTACCTGAATATTTACACCAAAAATGCCTTCCAGACCCCTTTTTACCTCTGTCCAGAAGTGACTCAACTTAGGGCAAGTTAGAAACATATGAACATCATCCGCCTTAGTCTGGAGACACTTGGGACATTTTGGAATGGGACCAGTTGCGAATTTCGAGAGTTTTAAAGGAGTCCAGTATACCCTGTGAACAGAAAAGAGATAATTCCTTCTTAAATTTTCGGGTTTAACTGTAGAATATAATATGTCGTGAGATACTTGCCATAGATTTTCAGGGCTGCTTCCCGGCAAGCTCTCTCCCCACAGCTCCGTTGGTAATTTAAACTCTCCATCCTCCAACTCGAGCAGTAACCAATACAGCATTGCCACTTCTTTCCTCTTTATTGGTCTTTGTGCCAATGCGTTTTGCAGTTCATTTGTCCTGCCCACCTCCATTCCAAACGTCTGGTGCCAGTTTTTAATTTGCCAATATTTGAATTTAGATAATCTATTCACCGTAAGTAAATTCATCTCTTCCCAGGTCAGGAGAGATCCTTCCGGTATCAACTGTCCCCATTGCCGGATCCCAGCTTCAATTAAAGGCAAAGACAAAGAGTCTCTAGTCCATCCTGGTGAGCCTGGGGCATTCCAGATAGGCGCAAGGGCACTAAAATAGCTAATTTTTAAAGCTTTCCTAATCTTGGCCCAAGTGCTGACCAAGCCATTTAATATTTTCAACCGTACTTTCTTAAAAAATCTTGGGTCTCCATATTTATATAAGAAACCATGACTTTCTCCTTCAACATCTGAGAGCATTACCCCAAACATTACACCAATATCTGAGCCATCTGGTAGCTCTATAAGCATTCTCCCAGTCTTTAATGAAAAAACTCTGGCATATAATGTCAAATCCGGGAGGCACAAAACACCCTTATTCTTCTTTCTTCTTAACTTCTTCCATGATATTCGACTGGTTTTTGAAGCCCAGATGAAGCTATTTAACTTCGACTGGAGAGACTTCAGGGTACTTTCATTAAATGGGAGCGGGATATTTTGCAATATAAAAATTATTTTGGGCAGCAGCATCATCTTTATTAAATTCAGTCTGCCTATGAGAGTCAGGGGAAAGTATGCCCATCCCGTTAGAGAGTTAAGGATTTCTCCTCTAACCCTTTGGAGATTTATGTCTGCGATTTTATCTATATTTTGGGCTACTGTTATCCCTAGATACCTCATAGCTTTTTTAGTCGGGAAGTTACATGCTTCCAAATTCCATATCATACATTCGGTTTTGGATGCATTAATTTCATAGCCTGATACTCGCCCAAAAAGTTTTGCTTCTTCATACAATAATGGAATAGTGGTATTTGGATCCAATGTAAAAATCATTAAATCATCTGCGTATAACGCAACCTTTCTCTCCCACTCTCTGAATTTAAAAGGAGCTATGTTTGGGTGTGTCCTTATCTTTTCAGCCAACGGTTCTATATATAAATTAAATAACAATGGGGCTAGGGGGCATCCCTGCCGTGTGCCTCTCTGAATTATCACTGGAGCAGAAAGATTGCCGTTTACTAAAATTCTGGCTATAGGTGTTTTATAAATTAGAGAGATTGCCCTGCAGAAATTCTTCCCTAGATTATTCGCTTTTAATATATATTGTAGGTAAGCCCAGTTTACTCTATCAAACGCCTTTGTTGCATCAATAGTAATTACAGCTAAAGGGATCTTATGCAAGGTGGCTACATCAATTGCCCCAATTAAGTTAAAAGTTAGATCTCTTATTCCCCTCCCTCTCACAAACCCCTTTTGGCCTCTATGAAGCAGATGCTCTACAACGCCATTCAGCCTCTCTGCTAATTTTTGAAAAAACTTTATAGTCAACGTTGAGTAACGAGATGGGGCGATATGAATCGCATGACCAAGATGGTTTAGCAGGTTTAAGAATTAGTGCTACTGCTGCTTCATTCCATGAGGGTGGTATCTCTCCTCCTTCCTCAAAAATATGGGAGAACAATAGACACATAATTGGGGTTAACACTTTTTCTAAGACTTTGTATAGTTCTGCAGGTAACCCATCAGGGCCTGCAGCTTTCCTAGATCTTCCAGACATAATGGCTTTCCCAATTTCAGCATTAGAAATTGGCAAATCCATATTCTGGGACTTATCATCCGAGATTTTTTTGATAGGAGTATGCGCTATCCATCTCTTTATCTCCTCGTCCCGTACAATCAGATCTTCATGATATACCTTCTCGAAATGTCGCTGAAAAGCCTTTTCAATATCTGTTGGGTTATTAAGTACTTTCCCAAAGCTAGCCTCCTCCACTGACTTAAGCTCATTAATTGAGTTTCTAGCCATATCCTGTTTGGTCTTCCACGCCAATAATTTGCCGCAGCTCTCCCCATATTCAAAGTGCGATAGCTTACTGGCTTGCCATTTCTTTTTAAGCCTTACATCTAAGACGGTGGTCAAATCTAATTTAAGAGAGTCTAATTTTGCCTGTGTGTCTGCTCTTAGAGGGTTACTCTAATGTGCTATAATCTCTTGTTCTTTTATTTGAATTTCTTTCTCTATCACATCAATTTCTTTTTTATACTTTCTATACCTATCTATTTGTATAGCCATTATTAAACCCCTTATGAAGGCTTTATAAGCGTCCCATACCATCTGTATCGGGGCAGTTTCTAAATTTGATTGAAAAAAAGCCTTTGATTCCTCTGCTAGCTTTTCAACTAATGTTTCTTCTAGGAGAATAGCTCGCTCTAATGTCCACCTCTGACATATTGGCCTAGTTGGAACTTTAAGTGTCAATGTCACTGCCGAATGGTCAGAAAGGTGTTCACCCAGATGTTTAACCTTTTCAAACCAGCTTTTAAGGACAGTACTTAGCAGATAGAAGTCTAATCTGGATCTATGTCCATGCTTCTTGTTATAGAAGGTATAACCTCTCTTATTGCCCACACTCGTCCTCCATACATCATACCAGGCTAGTTGTTTCATAGCTGTTTTAACTGCTGCTCTCATCTTGCAATTTGTGACAGATCTACTCCTTTTAGATTTATCTAGTATATGATCTAATACTAGGTTAAAGTCACCTGCTAATATCAGTGGGTCTGGGTAATTCAACAATTCTGACAGTAGGTTCTCAAAAGGGGTTGCGTCATCTATATTCGGACCATAATAACCTGCTACTGTAAAGTTAACTCCAGGTCCTCTTATCTTAGCAATGGCCCACCTCCCCATCTTGTCTACCGTACTAGCCAGTAAGGAGATAGCTGCATTCTTTTTTATAATTATCGCCACTCCTTTAGTAGGTGAAGATTGTGTTGTACAGATCAAATCCTGAATCCACCCCATGGGTTTGCACATAGCTATTAGCTCATTCTGTGCAACATGCGTTTCTTGTAAAATTAAGACCTGTTCTGAGCGATCCCTTAAATATTGGAAGATTTTCTGCCTCCTATAACTTGTTCTTAACCCATTCAGGTTCCAGGAGAGCACTTTTAATCTAAAATTTTGGTTTTCATTTAGATCAGTCATCCCTTTTTTCTCCCTCTCCTAGAAAAACATTTTTTAATCTGGCGATTCGGACTTACATTTTTTTTATTTTTTCCCACTGCTCCCCACCCAGTGCCCCCCTCCCTCACCTCCCTTAGTGAACCCTTCCCTGGAGAACCCCCCCTCTTCCTTTCTTTGGCCTCCACTAAGGCCTATGGGGCTCCCCCCCTCTTTCGGGTCAGGAACTTAAAATCAGTGCACCCCCCCAGCAACATAAGATCGTTTCCAATCATCCCGAGCCCCCTGAAATAGACTGCAAGAAATCCTCAGCATCTTCTACTCGTTTAAAAACTTGCATTTTGTTGTTATGCATTACTTTTAGTGATGCTGGGAATTTTAACTGTGCTGTAGCTCCCATCTTTTTAATGGATCCAGTAGTTTTCCCAACTCCCATTGCCTTGAGGCTGTAATTGCCGAGATGTCAGATCTTATTTGGAATGTTATCTCCTCCACACAAAGGAGTTTAGCTTAAGGGCTTTGTTTAGAATTTCTTCCTTTAAGCTATAAGTTAGAAAATGTACCAAGATTTTCCTAGGCCTTAACTTGTTGGGGTTCAACCTAAAGGGATCTCTATGTGCTCTTTGAAAATCGGCCATGAGTGCCTCTTCAGAGCACTCAATGTTTGTGGCTTGTTTTATTAATTTAGCTACAAATTCCTTTAGGTTGCTTCCCTCCACCCCCTCTGGCACTTTAAGCAGGCGGATATTATTTCTTCTTTGTGAGTTTTCTAACGATTCCAGCTTATCCTGCATCTCCAACCCTTTCTCTTTTAGTGTGACTATTTGTTTCGCATTAACTTCTGTCTGTGTTACCAATTCGGATACAGTTGTTTCAAGTGCTGCAGTTCTAATGGCCAGCGAATCGAGCTTCTCCTCTAACTTTCCACAGGAATTTTTAATCTCCACTTGATTGTTCTCCGAGACTAGGAATCTGCCTCTCACCTCTTCTGCCAATGCTTGCAGTAGATCGCATAATGAGTGTTGGGAGTTTTCCTTTGTGGCCACCGTCTGCCCTTGTCCTAGGCTCATCTCAGAATAATTTATATCATTTTGGCAATTATCAGCCCCGGATTTTAAAGAAAGTGAGTACCTGAGATTGGACTGACCTGAGGCATCCTGCAATCCCTTTTCCTGTGTTGATGGTAATACTGATGCTGATACTGGTGTTGTACTAATCTCTTTGTCCAATCTATCTTCTTCTACCGGTCCTCCTGCAGCACTACAATCTCCATTTTGCAATTCTTCCATATCCGTAAGCAGAAGATATCTATTCGAGGTAGGAATATTAATATTATTTAGAGAACTTCGCGGGCAACTATACTCTGGTATAGCTGTGTCTGGTTCCGGTAACGATTTTAGTATTACAGTGGAGGGTACAGCTTTGAAAGAATTTTTTAAAGAGGAGGTTATTTTAGGGGCCTGTTGAGCTTGCTGGCCCTGCTGAATTAACTGGCTTGACTGGATTGACTGAATTACCAGGGTATCTCTTTTCTTTTCTAAGGCCCTATGCCTAACAGCTCCTAAATCTTTTTTAGTTTGTTTAAATGGAGCTGAAGATTTTTTTTTTTAAGTTTTCAAATGTGCCACTGGTTTGGATTTGATGTCTTCGTTCACATCTGAATCCAGCATATGTGAGCTTAACTTAGAACTTCTTAGCAGATACCTAGATTGCCTTGGTTGTTCACACTTTCTGTCGGCTATTCTCCAAACCCCTGTATTACCTCTCTGTTTCTCCCCCCTCTGGGTTGTAGAGCCTCAGAATATCCTGTTTGATTTTCAGAGTTGCCTCCTACCTGCTGTGTACGATGCTGCTGGATATATTCCAACTTCTGGATCAGAGCCCAAGACTGTGATCCCTCCAGTTCCACTTTTAATTCCAGCGCTTCGGTTCCACAGGCTTTGCTCTCGTCTCAGCTCATTCCTCGGCTGTTTCTGCCTCTTCGAGGGGCTCGACTGGAATCCTAATTAAGGCAAATCGCCCGCGTCGTATCTGATCTGCCGCGCAGGACCAGACAGGCAAACAGACTCCAGCCCTCTGTGAGCTTCCTTGCTCCCTCCAAGAACCCTCCACTCCCGTCTCCACAGTCTCCAAAGTCTCAGATCCTATCGTGCTCCAACTCTTCTTACAGCCTCTGCAGCCCCACACAAGCGAAACCGCGGACGCCTCCTCGAACATGAGCCACAGGTGAGACGCGGTAAAACACAGCTTATCGCTTCGCGTAAGCTTCCATGCGTGTATTTCTCCCAACTTGTATCCTAATCGTTGTCAGGGGTGCCCGGGTTGATTTATGGCCTCATCTGTTCCTTGCGGTGCATATTTTTTTTACAAAAGATTCCTTACATTAGTTCCTGACCCTTGGGAGCCTCCGCGACCCGCTACTCGCCGGCCGCCATGTTCTCCCGTCCCCCAAGGTTCACAAGTAACATGCATACACAAAAGCAGATCAGGAGGTCTTGCCTTCTCTTACATCTCACCCCAAAGCATGGGACCACCTCCTACACCACATCAGAGCTTCATCATCTCTTCTTGAATTCAGCAAGAAGCTGACGACCTGGTTCTTCTAGTAAGCCCCCCTCAAGGCTAGTCTCACTTACCTGCATGCACCAGGATATCCTCATTGGTGACAGTGTGCTATAAAAATAACATAACAGAACACACCTAGATCTAACATTTTGCTATTCACCATTTTGAGGGGAGAGTTGCAACAAGATGTAGACTTACCAGTCTCTACTCACTGTAATTATGGGGTAGATATTCATACAACCTAATTTATAACTGTAAAGTTACTGCAAGTATTTTTACGAGTATATTTTATGTTCCACCTATTTTGTGAAAATGTCTACCACATAGGTGGAGACCTTCACCACCTTGGGTTCTGTTGGAGTGGAAGGGAATAGGCCAATAGTATATACATGATCCAAATCACCCACTCATAGCATCCATTCACTTACAAACCTCTGGCAAACACACCAACTGCTCTTTTGGATGGGGTCAAATATCTCTGTCTTCATAAGTGACAAGATACGATATATGTATGCCTACTGTTATACATTTGTGTAGACAAATATGTTCCTATTGTATTAAACACAAGAGGGTTCAGCACTATACAACAAATTGTAACAATTCAACATCAGTCATTTAACCGCTTTGCCGCGATCGGAATTCCGCCCAGGTGCTGGACATTCCAATCGCGGGCGTGGTCGTGACGAGCTCAGCTCGTCTTGCTCACATGCCCACTGCGCAGCATGACGAGCTGAGCTCGTCATGAGCATAGAAGGGGTTAAGGAAACCTGGTTGGAATCCGGATACCAGGTGCACATGAGTCACGGGCTACCATGCCATTACTGATAATGTCTACTATATAAGAAGTCTTCCGAAAATTGGATTCTCAGTTATCCTGTTGAATTATATAAACGTCAATGTGAATACCCTCTTTGTTACTCGGTGAAGCCCTGAAGAAGTCTATTTTAGAGACGAAACGCGTCAGCTATGGCTATGATCTTATGCTTTTATGAAAACATGAAATAAAGAGAAAATACTTTTAAGATATTCACATCGGTGATCTGGACATCTTTCTGTGTGCTCACTGTTTCCTTAAATGACTGATGTTGAATTGTTACAATTTGTTGTATAGTGCTGAACCCTCTTGTGTTTAATGTTGTTATAGGGTTTGTTCCTAGTTAAGGAGTACAGAGGGGAGTACTCTTTGGTTCTTTGCACTACAGGATACCTCAAGAAACTTTTCATTTGTCAGGTGCGGTCTTTAACAGCCTCTACCCTCATCTTATTTGCACTCATGTTCCTATTGTATTCACTTACTCACTGTGATATCCTTTGTCACTATTTTAATGCTATGATATGGCATTGTAATGGCAGCACAAGAATCTTTCTTTTGACGAAGTTGTTAACATACATGAGAGGATCTATGTGTTTATTTTACTATGAATTCAACATGCGGGCGTGCTATCATAATGTATGTCTGTTGATGTCTTCTTACTCTGTATACGCTGCTCTTGTCAGCTACAGAGAGACAACACCCGTTGTGTCCACATTGCAACTAACACCACAGATGACATGAGGGAAAATCCTGCAGTAGCATTTTGGCTCTCTACCATCATTCAATCAGGTAAACCTGCCTCAGTATCTTTTGTATGTTATTTCAAATGTATGTTTCTTTATTATTTTTATTCGTCATTAGTCATTGCTTAATTTCATGTATCTCTTTGAATCAACATCACTGTGTCACATACCATAATCATCCTTTGTTTCAAAACTCTTTATATCATATGTCAAATGAATCTTCTCTGGTGCTGCTGGACCAAAGGATACCTTGCCAACACTGCCTTCATGAACTCTGGCTCAACAGATGATGCCAATGGTCTATCCATGATGCAAGCATTGGTGAGTGGAACAAGTTGCCCTTGGGTAGTTATAGTTAGGGCCATGTTTGCATTGGAAAAGCATTTTTTAGTTTACTAATAACTTTGGCACTGTTTAATGAATATTCACAAAACTTTCAAAAGAATTCTCATCTAACTGAGCTCCTTCCTGGAAAGCTTTGGGGTGATCCATCAGGCATGGTTGAAAAAAAAGAGGGGGATCAAAAAGGCATTTTCCACATTCATTTTTCATTAGGGACAATCAGACACAGCTTTATACAACAGAAATATACAAACTTGGCAGAAAGCTAGATCTTGGTCTGGAAAGTGTGTTTTTGTGTAAATCCATTCAGTAGTTTTTGAAAATTAAGGTTAAAAAATATACATATTTCACACAGTGGAGGATCCTTTGTGAAGCCCCTGGAACCCCACCTCCCTGGGCCACATTTCATTAAAAGGGGAGAGGGCATGAGGCCCCACTCTCCAAGCCTCTTTGAGGCCCCAGGGACTCCATCTCTTACTACCAATTTGTTTTAAAAGAGGGGGACATTGGGCCCCATCCCTGAGCAGATAATTGGCCCCCATCCCCAGGGATCGTTTTTTCAATTTCTCCTGTTTTAGTTGCCATTTTTGTTATTTTAAAAAACAACAACAAAAATGTAAAACTTTACAAAAGCCTCAACAAAAAAAAGGTTCCTATTGGAACTGCCTTTTATAGTAAAAAAAAAGTATATATATATATATGTTGGAATGAGAATATGACTGGAATATGGATAACTGAATGAGTGCACAACTGGTGCATGGATGTTACAATGAGTGCAGCAGTGGTGTCTGAGTAAATATGAGTGCATTAGTAGTGCCTGAGTAATTGCAAACACAGTGATTGGGTGATGTGTTGCTGGGTAGTGCCTGGGTGAATGGATGAGTGAATATGTAGTGCCTGAGTGAATGGAAGAGTGCAACGGTAGTGCCTGATTGAATGGATGAGTGCATGGATAATGGCTGCGTGAATGAATGAGTGCATGGATAGTACCTGGGTGAATGGAGGAGTGCATGGGTAGTGCCTCAGTGAATGGATGAGTGCCAGGGTAGTGCCTGGGTGATTTGATGTGTGCATGGATAGTGCCTGGGTCAATGACTGAGTGCATGGGTAGTGCTTGGGTGAATGGATGAGTGGATGGGTAGTGCTGAGTGAATGGAGTACTGCATGGGTACTACCTCAGTGAATGGAAGAGTGGATGGGGCATTCCTTAGTGAATGTGTTGTAATTTGGAAGCACTTAAGTTAAGCATTGGCTGAAGACAGCCTGTATTTAGAGGCTAAATTGTCCGCTTTGTGGAATCCATTTTGTATTTCTGGCAGCCATTTTGGCTGCCATGTGCTACCATGTGCTCACCATGTGCTCTGTCCTACCTTCCTGTCAACTGCTCTTGAAATCTGCCTAGAGACAAGTTAACTTTAGTTCCTCTTGCTTTGCACATGCTCAGTTGAGCTTGCAGCTGTTTCAAGTTTATAAATGTCAGGATGTGTCTACTAAAAGTAGAAACTGTTAGCTCCACCCACTTGTCGACTGTGCATTCTCTGTATGACCTTATATGTACCTACAACCAGCATTTGTGTTTGTACCGCCTTCATTTGAGCCCCTGTGTGGGTATAAAAGGACCAGGATCCTTCCATTCAGTGTGCTACTTCATGCATTACTGAAGGGTGATGTGTGAATGTTAGCTCCACCTTATAAGGTTTAATAAACTCTGTCTTTTATATTTCAGTTTCTGTGCCAACTTCTTCCTAAGTGTCTGAGGACTCTGTGCAGAGAAGGGAGAACCCCTAAGCACTGGTAGGCCTTGCTGAGGCTCACTATTACAAATTGGCGCTTCCAACGTGGGACTCATCAAAAGACTCGGATGCCCGAAGGACTGGTCGCGACGAAGGATTGGAATCTCGCTTTTGGACGCGATCGCTGCCTGAGGAGACCTGAGTCTTGGCACCCATGGCGTTTTTCCTTTCTTTCTGATCTGACCATCCCGGCGGCGCCGGTCCTTGACTGAGATCTCTTCTGTTGATTTGCCGTGCAGTGACCATTTGGTCAATTTGAGAACTTGGCAGTTGGAACCTGGACACCATTTGATTGGTAAGAGCCGTTTTGCGGCACTTGCTGTTGGTTTGATGCCTTTGATTGGTAAGGTAGTTTTAGTAACACTTACTGTGGCTTTGTTTGTATGATTGGCCAATTTTGGAATTTGTTTTGTAATTATATATGCATTGCAATACATATAGGCGGGTAATGAGGAGAATTTTCTCTATTTGAAATTGTTTGAACAGCGCAACGTACAAACAGTACCTTAAGCGCTACTTTGATTATAATACTGCATATTCTGCACTATTTTTGGCATGCCTGTTTCCAGTACACTTCGCAGAAAGTGTTGCTGTTTTGGAGGTACCGATATGGATTTAGTAAGTACTTAGTTGACTCCCCTCAGAGGGGATACCTAAATAGGTTTACGTATAGTAAAAAGATATTTCTTCCTTGGTGACTAAGTACCCCATGGAAATAAATATGTACATAAAACGGATCCGGATCTGCGCACTTAGTAACATTCATAAGTGGTGATATGCAGAGCGCTTTTGAGTGTTCTACCAGCCAAAACTGGCGAATTTGGTGTATTTTGGCTTCTTGACCATGGAACAGTTTTTTGGGCTACTTTTGAGAGCTCTTCTTGTAAATATGACTTACAATTAGTATTTACAAATAGGTTGGTCTTGCGTACACTTTGTAAGCAGTCCTAAGTGTTGATTTGTGGGTTAAATGTGTGTTTAAATGTCTATGTGGGGTTTGTGGTTTGACATTGGTAATACTTGTGTGAGTACTCTTTGTGAAAGAATGTCTAGCTTTAAGCGCGCTGTGTTGTGTGCTCTGCGTATATGACCCCCCTTCTGTAAATATCTGAATGAGCTCAATGAGTTTGTTTATGTTTTTTTTCCTGTCATCATTCTGTTATGCAAAATGTCATTTAGTTACTTACATATTAAATAAAAATCCAGAAATGAATTATATGACATACGCTAAACAGCTGCATGTTACTATTAAATTGACAGAGTACGACACTGTACATGTGTGCAAATTGCCACAATGCTAAAGATAAAATTAGAATTCGTATTCAAGAGGATTAAAATAGGCCTCATACAGAGGAATAAAAACAAAATTGTGTGTTTTGTAATCAATAGACTAAAATACACGTTACAGCATTTTCCTTAAATACATTGGGGCAGATTTACAAGCCCCTTGCGCCACTTTTGCGTCACTTTTCCCATGTTAAAAATGACGCAAAAGTGGGGCATGGGGCTTGTAAATAAGCCCCATTGTATTAGACATTAAAAGGCATGCACATCATATGAGTGAATTTGGTCGTTGCTGAACTAAATACACATTATAGAAAGATAGATTTGACTGCATTGAAATGCCTCAGTTTTTAAATAGACTGTGACATGCTTTCTTTCAGCACCCGAGAAAAAAGCTTTCCAACAGCTGTGTTTAAACTGACTAACTGAAAAGAAACTGTTTGACACAGCAAATGGGGATTTAACTCTGTCAGGGTATTTCAAATAATAAAGGGGTTTTTTCCTGAGAAAGGCGTGAAAATTCGACGCCTGCTGACAAACAACAGCTGCATAAATAGCATATGGCTATTCCTGATCACGGCCACAGACAGGAATGCTGAGTCAGCGAAATTTTAAGTCAGTGTAAAACTGGTATAAGGGCCTGCATTATTTTAAAAGTTTCAAAAACCAGTTTCATTATTTTGGATAACAGAGAACAAAATTGAAAGTAGGGATTTCCTTTCTTAAATGCCTTTTTTTCATAAGTACATCTGTGGTTCTGATGTTAAATGATAACTGTCCTTTTAAAAAGTGGCGCAGACTTTTCCTGTTTCAAGTAAGGCTTCTGTGCTTAGGGTTATGAATGAATGCGTTTAAATATGATAGGCTACGAATGAAGCTTGCTTTTCAAATGTGGAATCATCAAAATGGTTGGTTTTGATAAAAAAAAAATAATAATAATTATATGAAAAAAAATATATTGTTAAACATAAATGCTTTAAATTCGTTTTTTCATCTTTATAAAGCCTAATCATCATACTGTGAATTCCTAGTATCAAAGTTGGATTTAAGCAGTGCTGTACCGCAATAAGAAGGGAACTTAAATGTGAAATGTCACTTTACCCAGCCGTACAAAACTCATTTTTATAAGGGTATATCTTATACATTTCTGATTTCCCATTCCTGGGCTATCTAGAGAACACTCTGGGGGTTCCTATTATGCAAAAATATTGTAGGATATTCATTTTTAAGTGCCCCTACCACCAAAGTCGAAATTGAGCTAAATTCACAATTTTACAAGCAGTTCTACCACTCAAGGCAGTTTTAACGTGCTCTCAGGCTTCCATAAAGTATATGCAAGTATAAAACAAACAGCTGACCTGCTGCACCCAACACACTGTACATAAATGAAAATAAGTATACAGAAACCAGCAGACGTTATTATCCTACCTTTAAATTACTGGCAAACGGATCGGACAGGACTGCCTTTTAGCTGTGATTCTCCAGAGTTGCTTTGCATTACGAAAACCGCATGGCAAGCCTTGCACAAACAAAATGAACAGCTGCTGAACGGGTCAAAGGTCGGAGTTCTGCATTTAGCAACTTAGCAGGGTGAAGGGTAATGTTTGCTGGGACACTTCGACCTTCGAAAAGTTTTTGAAAGACGAGATGATAGCGCAAAGAGAGAAAGAGAAGCTTTGCTTCCTATTTTTGGCAAACACACGTTTTGCGCAGTCATATGAAACGAAGGAAAACAGCCCTCAGTTGAGCATTGATCTGCCAGGTATATAAAATAATGGTTTTAGTTTAAAGAATACTGTGTAGGGGCTACGATAAGGAGGAAATGGATTTTAGTTTGCATTCATGCGCCCTCATGTTAATCTAGTACAATTGCTCAAGGAATTGATACATTTGTTGCTGACGCTTTCTACAGTACTCGATGTGCTTGAATCAGAGAATAGCCACTTTCTAAGATATCTCCTACAAGTTTGTTTGTGCCCAGTTGCTACAAATAGGGGTTGAAAGTGTTGACAGAAGTAAAACCTGTTTCAGGTTTTCCTACTGTCAAAATGGGGGAAGGAGGCTAGCTCCTCTACAAATTAAGGGTAGGCAAAATTATGTTTTCTCTCTTCTTTTTCTCACTTTTTTTGAGTCTGTCTAAGCTGTCTAGGAAATGGCCATGTGATAGTTATTGGCTATTCTGTAATACTGTTTTAAAATTGTTAGAATTAATAAGCTATGTTACTGCCCATCCTGTATGAAAGAATGAGTAGAACAGATTGATGTTCCCTTATTTGATCTTTAAGGAGAACTGTATAGTGGCGGTTTCTGTTCAAAAATCTCAGGTGGCAACACTATTATTGTTTGTTATTCTCATGTTCTATACAGTTTTGCAAGGGCATTGCTAGTTTTTTATTAGCTAGCCTCTGTCAATAAGCTGACAGCCCTTATTAGAGCTGGAGATAGGGTTTTTTTTCCTTTTGAAAATGATGTTACATAGTCCAGATCGTGAAAAGTACAATGCAGGAAAGACGCTCATGTGATCCTTAGCAAACATTTTGAAGGAAAATATTGTTTTATAGGAGTTTGTTTGTCATAACATGTTCTGCTGAAGAAAATGTACCCACTATGTTGAAGTTTAGTTCTTTTTGCAATAAGAATCCCTGTTAAATTAGCAGTTTTAGATTTTCCTGCTGCGCCTATAACATGAGAGCATGGTCCTAAGCATAACATGTAAGAGAAATTATTTTACAAGTGTCTGCAGTCCTGTATAAGTAATGTAAAATCTATGAGTAAAAGTGTAGAACATTTCCTTTTTCTTGAGGGTTCTTCAGATTAGTAATATAGGAATACACCAATGTAAGTATTTGGAGTATGTCTGTATTGTTTTTCTCTTTTCCTCAGAATTTAGTAAATGAACACAGACTTCCTTGGCTGTTTGGGATTGGGTGATGTATTACTCTTGTCAGTTCACCAAAACGTTCCTTTTATACTTGCCAATAGGTCCAGGGTTTTCTACTCTTAGATAGATGAAGTGGTTCTTGGGTGCCTTGCTAATGTATGGGGTGCCCCAGGACTAAGAAAGTATTCTGAGACTATCCTCTCTGTTGATAGATTATTTCTGTGCCTTGTCTAAAGACCTCTTGTTCTGTCCACCAATAGATATTTGCTGCCTTACAACCATTGCCAGAGGGGCCCAGACATCAGATCCAGCCTGGGGAGTCAGCGCCACTGCAGCTTGAAGCCAAAGTGAAGGTAACCAGCACAGGCGTTGCTGGCAACTAGGACCTCAGTGAAGGCGGAAGCCCTGGGATGTGAATTGTGTACCCCTGCCACTGTCTTGGGCGAAAGACGGGGTCACAAATCAGAAAGGAGAAATCATGGATCAAGTTTTTGATGCCCAGCTGAGAGAGTCACAGACCGACCAGAACGGCAAGGAGGCTTTGCTTGAGGTGACCCCTTTGAAACAAGGGTTGCTTCAGAGATCCTAGCATCAGGCCTCTTAATCCTGGTCCCAAAGTGAATGCAAGTTTGCACCTTTGTTTGTTGATCAAGAGATACCTGGGCACACTGGATGCAATTTGTGGCCCTAACAAAAGAGCAGTGCGCCAGCAGAGCAATATAGGAGTTAGGGAAGGACTTGAGTTTAGGGTACAGGTGCTGTGCCTCTGGTGCCTGTTAGATTAAAGTGAAGAGAACTTGTGCACTGCTTGAGACACTGGACAGGATCGTTGAAAGACTTTTTCTTCTCAAACTGGGCCGTGATTCTTGAGTTGCGAGTTGTGCAGCTCCACCGTGGGAACAACAAGAGCCTGCCTGTGAGGCTCAAACGGACACAGGGAGAAGACTCCCCTCTGGCTGGTTCCACAGCAGCTAAAATTTCCCAAGGACTCTTTTTTTTGTTAGTAATGTACCCCTTTGGTCGTCCCATTTTTGAGGAGGAGCAGCCCTTTGCGGCTCCTTGTCCTAATTCCTATGGCCCTGTGTGGTCCTCCTGGTCCTTTGGAGCCAGGATGGTTTTTGAAATAATCTGTCTGACTTCTTTAATATTTGCATTACTTATAATGCTTATTCTACACGAAAAATGTTTTCCTGAGCAGTTGACAAATATTACTTTGCCCTCCTCCTAAAAATATATTAAATTGATATTTTAGCCCTCACAAAAGAAATACTGGAAAAGTCTATTGAAAATGTTTTTATTAAGTATGTGCTGTTGGCTATTAATTGAAATAGATAGTCACTGAAATACATCAGAGCCCTGAAACTTAGAATTAGACTAGATGATTTTGGACTCTTGTTTCTGCTTGGAGCTGGAAGCTACTGACTATCCTGTGTGTAATGATTAATACTTTTTACATGCTGTGTATGTATCCAATGTGGTCCAATGCTTTGCTCCATTTGCATCTCTGCTTGTATACCTGGGAAGAGGGAACGTTGCTGAAACAAAGGCCCAACAAATGTTGAATAAAGAGGTGGCCGAAATAATGTTAATAGATGTACGGGATGAATATCTAGATTACCCCAGATAAACGAATGTCTTCAGCCAATGCTGAAAGGGCCGTCTGTTGTAATTTGGCAGCACTTAAGTTAAGCATTGGCTGAAGACAGCCTGTATTTAGAGGCTAAATTGTCCGCTTTGTGGAATCCATTTTGTATTTCTGGCAGCCATTTTGGCTGCCATGTGCTACCATGTGCTCACCATGTGCTCTGTCCTACCTTCCTGTCAACTGCTCTTGAAATCTGCCTAGAGACAAGTTAACTTTAGTTCCTCTTGCTTAGCACATGCTCAGTGAGCTTGCAGCTGTTTCAAGTTTATAAATGTCAGGATGTGTCTACTAAAAGTAGAAACTGTTAGCTCCACCCACTTGTCGACTGTGCATTCTCTGTATGACCTTATATGTACCTACAACCAGCATTTGTGTTTGTACCGCCTTCATTTGAGCCCCTGTGTGGGTATAAAAGGACCAGGATCCTTCCATTCAGTGTGCTACTTCATGCATTACTGAAGGGTGATGTGTGAATGTTAGCTCCACCTTATAAGGTTTAATAAACTCTGTCTTTTATATTTCAGTTTCTGTGCCAACTTCTTCCTAAGTGTCTGAGGACTCTGTGCAGAGAAGGGAGAACCCCTAAGCACTGGTAGGCCTTGCTGAGGCTCACTGTTACAAATGGATGAGTGCAAGTGTAGTGCCTGGGCGATTGGATGTGTGCATGGATAGTGCCCGGGTGAATGAATGGATGCATGGATAGTGGCTTGGTCAATAGATGAGTGCACGGGTAGTGCCTGGGCGAATGGATGACTAGAAGGGCAGTGCCTGGGTGATTCGATATGTGCATGGTTAGTACCTGAGTGAATAGATGAGTGCATGGGTAGTGCGTGAGTAAATGGATCAGTGAAAGGGTAGTACCTGAGTGAATGAATTAATGGAAGGGTAATGCCTGAGTGATCGGATGAGTGCAAGGTAATATCTCGGTAAGTGCATGAGTGCAAGGATAGTGCATGGGTGATAGGGTGAGTGCATAGATAGTGCCTGAGTGATTGGGTGAATGAATGCATAGTGGCTGCATGATTGGGAGAGTACATGGATAGTGTCTGGTGGATTGGATGACTGCATTGGTAGTGCCTCAGTGAATGAATGAGTGCATGGATTGTGGTTGAGTGAATGGATGAGTGCAACAGTAGTGCCTGAGTGAATGGATGAGTGCATAGGTAATGGCTGGGTGAATGAATGAGTGCATGGATAGTGCCTGGGTGAATGGATGTGTGCATGGATAGTTCCTGGGTGAATGGATGAGTGCATGGGTAGTGCTTTGGTGAATGGATAAGTGCATGGGTAGTGCTGAGTGAATGGATGAGTGCATGCATACTGCCTGAGTGAATGGATGAGTGCAAGGGTAGTGGCTGGGTGAATTAATGAGAGTATAGGTTGTGCCTGGGTGAAAAGATGAGTGCATAGGTAGTAGCTGAGTGAATTGAGGAGTGCATGGGTAGTAGATAAGTGAATGGATGAGTGCATGGATATAGTCTGGGTGAATTAATGAGTTAGTGGATAGTGCTTGGGTGATTAGATGAGTGCATGGATAGTGGCTTGGTGAATAATTGAGTGCATAGGTAGTGCCTGGATGAATGGATGACTAGAAGGGTAGTGCCTGGGTGAATGGATGAGTGCATGGGTAGTGGCTGAGAGAATATAGGAATGCATGGGTAGTAGCTTAATAAATGGATGAGTGCATGGATAATGCCTGGGTGAATGAAGGAGTGCATGGGTAGTGCGTGGGTAATTGGATAGTGCCTGGATGATTGAGTGAATGAAGGCATAGTGCCTGCATGATTGGGTGAGTACCTGGATAGGGCTTGGGTGATTGAATGACTGCATTAGTAGTGCCTATGTGAATGGAAGAGTGCATGGATGAGCGCAAGCATAGTGCCTCAGTGAATGGATGAGTGCCAGGGTAGTGCCTGAGTGAATAAATGAGTGCATGGGTAGTGTCAGAGTAAATGGATGAGTGCATGGGTAGTGTGTGAGTGAATGGATGAGTGCAGAGGTATTTCCTGGATCATAGGATGAGTATATGAGTAGTGCCTAAGTGAATGTATGACTGCATGCGTACTGCCTGAGTAAATGGATGAGTGCAAGGGTAGTGCCTGGGTGATTGGATGAGTGCATTGGTAGTGCCTGGGTGAATGGGTGAGCGCGTGTGTACTGCCTGAGTGAATGGATGAGTGCAAGACTAGTGCCTGGGTGGTTGGATGTGTGCATGGGTAGTGCCAGAGTCAATGAAAGAGTGCATTGATAGTGCTGAGTGATTTAATATGGGCATAGTTTGTGTCTGGGTCATTGAGTAGTGCATGGGTAGTCTGAGTGAATGGATGAGTGGAAGATGTAGGAGAGTAGGATCTGCCTCTTATGTTGCCCCCACTTTTTTTCTGATGTTTACACTGGTTTCTGGCTATAGTCTGGCTGGGTCCCTGCTAATCAGGGCCCCAGCCTCTCTGTTCTCTCTAAACAACTTGGAGTGCACTCTAGGTGCACTAGTGATTGGATGCTGTGGTTCCTTATGAGTCCCTAGTATATGGTACCTTAGGTGCTAAGGGCATAGGTACTTCACAGGCCTACCAGGGTCTGCAGCATGTATTATGCCACCCCTGGGAAGCAGACTAAATCTGACACCACAGGCCTGCTACTGCAGCCTGGGTGAGGAAGTGCTAGCACCCCTCACTGAGATATAGGTCCCCTATATCTCTCCTACACACACATATAAACCTATCAGTCACCCCTAAGGCAGGCCCTATCAATCCTGAGGGCAGGGTGCTTGGCTTCTATGTGAGGGGGTGCCTCTGCCTGAGCAGGGCCCCTCTGCAGCTCTCAGAGTCCATTCTCTGGTGCTGTTTGTGGATGCGGTTAAACCATATACTTTTAAGTGCATTATATCCTCGCGGTAAAATGCTAACTTTGGAATGGCTGCATCGAAACATGTCGTGTCTGGTGTCAAACATCTTGGAATACTACCCCCCCCCCCGCCAGTCCTGGCGGCGGGGGTAGCATTCCACCCTTCTAGAGGGATAGACATGTACCTACTATGGAAACGCGGTAGAATCCTGCAGAGCCCTGGCATCACAAAATGGATGCCACCAGTCACAGACACTGGGCTGCCCTCCTGCTGATGACCAACACTCGCAGTGGAGGAAGCCCAACAATAGATATCCTGTCCCAAGAGGGTGTGACCACCTTCCAGACAGGGTTTAGTGTATTGGGGCTGGGTGGGTGCACTCTTAGAGTGCTTTGAAGTCCTGCACGGGGGGAGCAGAAGGCTCCTCTGTGCATACCCCAGTTCAAACCGGCTCAGGGCCTACCTGCCCCTGCTCTGGCGCGAAACTGGACAAAGGGAAGTGGGTGTAGCCACCCACTCCCCTGACCCTCCCATAGGTAGGGTCATAGAGCTAGTCCCTCCCTTTCTTTTAGTATAAGAGGGGGAACCTGTGCATTGCACCCTAGATTTCCCTGGATGACGCTCTGAAGAAGAATCCCGGACCTTCGACATTCCACTACCTTTGGAAGACTGAAGAATCTCCCTTGGAGTCAAGGAGTGACTCCCCTGCTTGGCAGGCACCAAAAACTTCAAACAATGGTCACAAACTACGCTGCTCCCGCCGGAGTCCGAAGTCCCTGCAGCCCAAGAAGTGGATTTCCTGACTTCTCAAAGGCCATCGTGAGTCCCCAGTGAAGCTGAGGCCAGTGGACCCCAAGAGTGATGAGGAACTGCGACCCCTGGGTACTGTGCACTATTGTCAAGTGCAACCCCTTCACAACGTTCCACGAACTTGTGCTTTGGACCATGTGTGGTCCTAGCCTCCAGCAGGAATCCCTCCGAAGATAAGAGGCCTACCGCGTCCCGAGTGACCGTGGGCCCCTGTGAGCGAATCCTCCCAAGGCGTCTTCGCGATCCCTTGTGGGTCCCCAGAAGACTTTCTAAAGAAACCAAAGGGCTCCCCTGGTTGCTCCAGGCTTGCCCTGACTTACCCATGCTGGGTGAGTCCCCCAGACCTTGCTGGTTTGCGCCATTGCCTCTTTAAACTTTCCCAGAGACTTGCTGTTACCAAGGCTTGTTGGCTCCGATCGAGTCGGTGATACCGCAGTAAGCTGCAGACATCGTGGGACACGCCGAATCCAGCTCCTGGTTGTCGTCAATGCCTCCTGGACCTCGTGGCTGAAGAGTCAAGGCACCCACGAACAACCTGAATCTTGCGACGACGGTGGGCATCCATCTTCCTTGCCCCGAGTCACTGCCAAGTGACTTTGAACACTGTCCCCTCTGCTTTCATGTCTTCCATCTTCTGAATCCAGGCTTGGATTCCTCCGGACACTTCTCCTGTCGCCGCAAGCAGCAAGTCTTCACTGGCTCCCATTGAAAACGACGCAGCGACCCGACACCAAAGGACACCTATGCACCCGGCTCCCCTGGGTGAGGTAACTTCAGCACTACGGTGCTCCTGTGGGTGTGTCCCTAGAACTACTTACCCTGTAAGTGACTTGCTTGTAGCTTCCCTAGAAGTGTCCTAAAACTCTCCTTATCTAAGTGCGACAATTGCGCTGACTCGTACAGGGTTCGCGTCTGTCTTAGACACACCGCGTCCATCTCCTTTGTAACACTACCTAGAACTGTGTCCTTCGACTCGTACGGAGTCCGATCGGTGTTCGCCTCGAACACACTAGGGGCCTGTAACATTGAGATCTCCATTGCACTGACTCGCACAAGGTTTGCGTCTGTGTTAGACACAGCGCGTCCATCTCCCTTGCAACTCTATCTGTAACCGCGTCCTTCGACTCGTACAAGGACCGATCGGTGTGTTCGCCTCGAACACGCAAGGGACCTTTAACATTGATATCTCAATCGCGTCTGTTCGCATAGACTCGTACAGGACTCGCACCGGTGCCAGGACACCGCGTCCGTCCCCTGTGGGTCTCCTACAACTACCTGGGGTGGTTCTTGGGGGTCCCTTGATTCTAGATGCCCTAGACCTAGGTCTAGGCAAACTAAGATTGTGATATTCGATTGTGCTAAACTTATTTTGATAACATTTGATTTGTACATATGTTCCTGACTTCTAATCTCATAAAGAGATTAGTAGAGAGTGTTTATTAATAAATACATATATATTTGATATATACCTGTGTGGTGTCTTTTCATTTGGTGATTCAAGAGATTGTGTGGTAAAACAAGCTGCTTTACATTCCTTCAAGACTTAGCCTGAAGGCTGCTCTCCACAGCTACCACTAGGATAGCTTTCTATAAAGGTTGTCTTAAACCTATCTACCATAAGAGTCGAATTGTTCTGGTGCAAGGTGTCCACTTTAATTAGTGAACAGCATATACCAGGCCAACTTCTCACATTGGTGGGCAGCGTGTGGGATTCCAGCTTGCTATTGTTTTACCAGAAAAATCTCTATTTGAATTACTAACTGAAAACCACTATAGGTACTCAAGGTACATATAAAGTCACGGTTAGTATCAATAAGTTCTACTGAACTTAGAGCTGTGTGCCAAAGGGATAGCACACCCTTTCTACAGCTCAAGCTAGTATCAGTAGGCCACAAACTAGTGTAGGTAGTACAACACTGCACAACACTAGAATGTCCTTAAAGGGTGGAACCAGTGGATCCACTCAGCCTCAGTATAAGGACATGGCTTTCTCTGACTTGAGAGCCATGTGTGTTGAAAGACACCTGAAGCTAGGACAGAGTCCCTCCACACTACACCTGATAGATCTGCTGACAGCAGATGATCTTAGATTGGCTCTAGGAGCTAATGAGTCTGAATCAGGGGGTGGGTCAATTACAGTATCTGGGTCAGATGATGAAAATCAGAATGACTAAGACTCTGTGATTGAAGGGCCAGGCTCCAAGGGGCCTGAAAAGGACAGAGGAATTCTCCCTAAGAGAGCTGACAGAGTGGAGGAGAGGCATAGGTCCCCTTCCAGGGAATCTGACCACTCTTATCACTCTGGCAGAGAATTTGTCCACCAGAGGAACTCATACTTTCCCATAAGAGAGACCTCCCTGAAAGAATGTGCAAACTGCTGCAGTATGAGGAAGCAAGAGTTGCCCTCAGAAACAAGCAGTTGGCACTGGATAGAGAAGCCCTGGAGATCCAGAGAGCTTCTAGAAGAGAGGGGTTAGAACCCCTTGGTGGCAGCAACAGTGTCCCTAGAGGCAGAGAATCTATTCCAGACCATAGGAACCTGAGCAAGGTTGTTCCTCCCTACCAGAGTGGGGATGATATCCACAAGTGGATAACTGCTATGGAGAGGGCCTTTAGAGTACAGCAGGTCCCCCAAAAGCAGTGGGCAGCAATCTTGTGGCTCTCCTTTTCAGACAAAGGTAGAGACAAGCTCCTCACTGTTAGAGAAGAGGATGCTGATGATTATGAAGTCCTGAAGAGTGCACTGATAGATGGGTTTGGCTTAACCACTGAGCAGTACAGGTTGAAGTTCAGAGACACCCAGAAGGCACAGACTCAGGACTGGACTGACTTTGTAGATTGTGCAACCAAGGCTCTGGAGGGTTGGCTGGTTTGCAGTAGGGTTACTGATTTCAAGGGATTGTATAATCTGATGATGAGAGAACAGATCCTTAATAATTGCCAGAACCAGTTGTTGCATCAATACCTGGTAGACTCAGATCTGACCTCTCCCCAAGAATTGGGAAAGAAGGCAGACAAATGGGTCAGAACCAGGGTGAGGCAGAAACCCCAGAACCAAGGGGGTGACACCAAGAAGCAAGATCCTAAGGGCTCTGAGAAAGGTGGGGATAAGTTTAAAGACCAGAAGTCTTCACAAGGGCCCCAAAAATCTGCATCTGGTGGGGAGTCACAATCCAACAAGGGAAAAGGCCAAAAGAAGCCCTGGTGCAAATTCTGTAAACAGAAAGGGCACTGGACTTCTGATTGTAACAAGTCCAAAGACCAAACTACCACCACTCCTGCCCCTAGGGCAACTGTTCCCCCTAGTTCAGCTACTGGTGGAGGTGGTACTCAGAATAAGGGTGTAGTAGGGTTGACCCTGGGTTCTGAAGTGGACTCTGACCTAGTCAGAGTGCCCACTCAGGCAATGCTGATTTGTGAGGGAGACCGTAATATGTCCTTCCTAGTAAGCCCCAGTAATCTGGGCAAATACAAACAGCAGCCTGTAATAAATGGCAAACAGGCTTTGGCATTTAGGGACACAGGTGCTAGTGTCACCATGGTGGCAGAGGATCTTGTGGACCCTGGACAGATCATCCTGGGCGAAATGTACCAGGTGACCAATGCAAGCAATGTCAGGACCAACCATAGTCTGGCAGTTGTGAATTTCTCCTGGGGAGGGGTAACTGGCCTCAAGAAGGTTGTAGTCAGTGCAGACCTCCCTGTCGAATGTCTATTGGGCAATGATCTAGAGACTTCAGCCTGGTCTGAAGTAGAGTTATGGACTCATGCTGAGATGTTGGGCATCCCTGCAGAGGTATTTGCTGTGACCAGGTCACAAGCAAGAATGCATAACACTGAACCAGCTCTGGATCCTGGAACAATGGACCAGATGCTTCCCAAGAGGAGGAGCAGTAGGGTAAAGGCAGTGCCTTCCCCTCTGTCTCAGATCACAGATTCACCCCCAGGGGAGGTGAAGCAGATCCTGAAGAAGGAACTGCCCCAGAGGGACTTGAGCCTGATCAGGTTGAGTTCTTGGGGGCAGGGGGCCCTTCTAGGGAAGATCTGAGTAAGGAGCAACAGTGCTGCCACTCCCTTGAACCCCTCAGACAGCAGGCTGCTGCTGAGGCTGCTGGGAGTGCTAATGGGTCCCATAAAGTTTATTGGGATGAGGGACTCCTATATTCTGAGGGTAGAGATCCAGCCCCTGGAGCCACCAGGAGGATGGTAATACCTCAGAAGTTTAGGGGGTTTCTCTTGACCCTAGCACATGACATCCCTTTAGCAGGACACTTGGGCCAAAACAAGACCTGGGACAGGCTTGTTCCACATTTTCATTGGCCACATATGTCAGAGGACACAAAGGAGTTTTGTCGCTCCTGTGTCACATGCCAAGCCAGTGGTAAGGCAGGTGGCACAACAAAGGCCCCCCTGATACCACTACCTGTGGTGGGGGTACCCTTCGAAAGGGTATGGATTGACATTGTTTGTCCCCTTGACCCTCAAACTGCATCTGGGCCCAGGTTTATCCTGGTGGTAGTGGATCATGCCACCAGGTACCCAGAAGCAATTCCCCTGAGGACCACCACAGCCCATGTGGTGGCAAGAGCCCTCATTGGAGTTTTCTCCAGAGTGGGCTTTCCAAAGGAGGTCATTTCTGACAGAGGTACCAACTTCATGTCAGGATATCTGAAAGCAATGTGGAAGGAGTGTGGTGTGACTTATATGTTCACCACCCCCTATCACCCACAATGCAATGGTTTAGTTGAACGCTTCAACAAAACCTTGAAAGGAATGATTAAAGGACTCCCAGAGAAGCCTAGGCGGAAATGGGACCTTCTTCTTCCTTGCCTGTTGTTTGCATTCAGAGAGGTTCCACAGAAGGGGGTTGGTTACAGCCCATTTGAGCTTCTGTTTGGGCATCCTGTGAGAGGTCCACTGTGTTTGGTAAAAGAGGGCTGGGAGTTACCTCTCAAGCCCCACAAACAAGATGTGATGGACTATGTACTTGGTCTCCTCTCCCGGATGGCTGAGTACATGAAAAAGGCAACCAAAAACCTGGAGGCCAGCCAAGAATTACAAAAAGCTTGGCATGACCAAAAGGCTGTACTGACTGTATACCAGCCAGGACAGAAGGTGTGGGTATTGGAGCCTGTGGCCCCAGCAGCCCTCCAGGACAAGTGGAGTGGCCCCCATACAATAGTTGAACAGAAGGGAGAAGTCACCTATCTGGTGAATCTTGGAACTCCCAGGAGCCCCCTGAGGGTGCTCCATGTCAACACATTAAGGCCATATGTTGACAGGGCTGACATGGGCTTGCTCATGGCAACTGATGAGGACCAGGAGGAGGAGAGTGACCCTCTCCCTGACCTGCTCTCTCAGAACCCTGATGATGGGTCAGTAGATGGTGTTGCTTTGGCAAGCAGCCTCACTGACCATCAGCAAACTGAGTGCAGACAAGTTCTGCAACAGTATAGACATATGTTTAGCCTGACCCCTAGTCAGACTTCCTGGTGCACCCATGAGGTGGACACTGGAGACAGTCTGCCTGTCAAGAATAAAATCTACAGGCAACCTGACCATGTCAGGGACTGTATCAGGACTGAAGTCCAGAAAATGTTGGAGCTAGGTGTAATTGAGCCTTCAGATAGCCCTTGGGCTAGCCCAGTAGTACTGGTACCCAAGCCTCATACCCAGGGTGGTAAGAAAGAAATGAGGTTTTGTGTAGACTACAGAGGCCTCAATGCAGTCACTAAGACTGATGCCTATCCCATACCAAGGGCAGATGAGCTGATTGATACTTTGGCCTCAGCCAAGTATCTAAGCACGTTTGACCTGACAGCTGGCTACTGGCAGATCAGGTTAGCTGATGATGCAAAAGCCAAAACAGCATTTTCGACCCCTGGTGGGCACTACCACTTCGTGGTGATGCCCTTTGGATTGAAAAATGCACCTGCCACTTTTCAGAGGTTGGTGAATAAAGTTCTGACAGGGATGGAAACTTATTGCTCAGCTTATCTAGATGATATTGCTGTCTTTAGTTCCTCCTGGCAGGATCACCTGGTCCACCTCAGGAATGTTTTGGAGGCCCTGCAGAAAGCAGGCCTCACTATCAAGGCCACTAAGTGCCAGATAGGGCAGAGTCAGGTTGTATACCTGGGCCACCTTGTGGGTGGAGGCCAGGTTCAGCCTTTACAGAGCAAAATCCAAACCATAATGGAATGGGTTGCTCCAACCACCCAGACACAGGTGAGAGCCTTCTTAGGCCTGGCTGGGTACTATAGGAGGTTTGTCAAGGGATATGGATCTATAGAGAACCCCTTGAATGATCTGACCTCAAAGAAAATGCCAAAAAAGGTTCAGTGGACACCTAGCTGTCAGAAGGCATTTGAAGACCTAAAGCAGGCCATGTGTACTGCCCCCATCTTACAGAGTCCAGACTACACCAAAAAGTTGATTGTCCAAACAGATGCTTCTGAGCTGGGTGTGGGAGCTGTACTGTCTCAACTGAATGATGAAGGTCAAGACCAGCCAGTAGCTTTTATTAGCAGAAGGCTGACCCCTAGAGAGAAACGTTGGTCAGCTATAGAGAGGGAGGCCTTTGCTGTGGTGTGGGCCCTGAAGAAGCTGAGGCCATACTTGTTTGGCACTCACTTCATAGTTCAGACTGACCACAAGCCCCTCCTATGGCTTAAACAGATGAAAGGTGAAAACCCAAAACTTTTGAGGTGGTCCATTTCCCTACAGGGGATGGACTATACAGTGGAACATAGACCTGGGACCCAACATGCCAATGCAGATGGACTCTCAAGGTATTTCCACTTTGAACACGAAGACTCAACTGGTCAAGGTTAGTTTAGTGTCCCTGCATTTGGGGGGGTTGTGTAGGAGAGTAGGATCTGCCTCTTATGTTGCCCCCACTTTTTTTCTGATGTTTACACTGGTTTCTGGCTATAGTCTGGCTGGGTCCCTGCTAATCAGGGCCCCAGCCTCTCTGTTCTCTCTAAACGACTTGGAGTGCACTCTAGGTGCACTAGTGATTGGATGCTGTGGTTCCTTATGAGTCCCTAGTATATGGTACCTTAGGTGCTAAGGGCATAGGTACTTCACAGGCCTACCAGGGGCTGCAGCATGTATTATGCCACCCCTGGGAAGCAGACTAAATCTGACACCACAGGCCTGCTACTGCAGCCTGGGTGAGGAAGTGCTAGCACCCCTCACTGAGATATAGGTCCCCTATATCTCTCCTACACACACATATAAACTTATCAGTCACCCCTAAGGCAGGCCCTATCAATCCTGAGGGCAAGGTGCTTGGCTTCTATGTGAGGGGTGCCTCTGCCTGAGCAGGGCCCCTCTGCAGCTCTCAGAGTCCATTCTCTGGTGCTGTTTGTGGATGCGGTTAAACCATATACTTTTAAGTGCATTATATCCTCGCGGTAAAATGCTAACTTTGGAATGGCTGCATCGAAACATGTCGTGTTTGGTGTCAAACATCTTGGAATACTACCCCCCGCCAGTCCTGGCGGCGGGGGTAGCATTCCACCCTTCTAGAGGGATAGACATGTACCTACTGTGGAAACGCGGTAGAATCCTGCAGAGCCCTGGCATCACAAAATGGATGCCACCAGTCACAGACACTGGGCTGCCCTCCTGTTGATGACCAACACTCGCAGTGGAGGAAGCCCAACAATAGATATCCTGTCCCAAGAGGGTGTGACCACCTTCCAGACAGGGTTTAGTGTATTGGGGCTGGGTGGGTGCACTCTTAGAGTGCTTTGAAGTCCTGCACGGGGGGAGCAGAAGGCTCCTCTGTGCATACCCCAGTTCAAACCGGCTCAGGGGCTACCTGCCCCTGCTCTGGCGCGAAACTGGACAAAGGGAAGTGGGTGTAGCCACCCACTCCCCTGACCCTCCCATAGGTAGGGTCATAGAGCTAGTCCCTCCCTTTCTTTTAGTATAAGAGGGGGAACCTGTGCATTGCACCCTAGATTTCCCTGGACGACGCTCTGAAGAGGAATCCAGGACCTTCGATGTTCCACTACCTTTGGAAGACTGAAGAATCTCCCTTGGAGTCAAGGAGTGACTCCCCTGCTTGGCAGGCACCAAAAACTACAAACAACGGTCGCAAACTACGCCGCTCCCGCCGGAGTCCGAAGTCCCTGCAGCCCAAGAAGTAAATTTCCGGACTTCTCAAAGTCCATCGTGAGTCCCCAGTGAAGCTGAGGCCAGTGGACCCCAAGAGTGACGAGGAACCGCGACCCCTGGGTACCATGCACTATTGTCAAGTGCAACCCCTTCACAACGTTCCACGGACTTGTGCTTTGGACCACATGTGGTCCTAGCTTCCAGCAGGAATCCCTCCAAAGATCAGAGGCCTACCACGTCCCGAGTGACCGTGGGCCCCTGTGAGCAAATCCTCCCGAGGCGTCTTTGCGATCCCTTGCCAGCTGGCTTGTGGGTCCCCAGAAGACTTTCTAAAGAAACCAAAGGGCTCCCCTGGTTGCTCCAGGCCTGCCCTGCCCTGACTTACCTTTGCTGGGTGAGTCCCCCAGACCTTGCTGGTCTGCGCCATTGCCTCTTCACACTTTCCCTGAGACTTGCTGTTACCAAGGCTTGTTGGATCCGATCGAGTCGCCGACACCGCAGTAAGCTGCAGACATAGTGGGATACACCGATTCCAGCTCCTGGTCGTCGTCGACACCTCCTGGACCTCGTGGCTGAAGAGTCAAGGCACCCGTGAACGACCTGAATCTTGCGACGACGGTGGGCATCCATCTTCCTTGCCCCGAGTCACTGCCAAGTGACTTTGAACACTGTCCCCTCTGCTTTCAGGTCTTCCATCTTCTGAATCCAGGCTTGGATTCCTCCGGACACTTCTCCTGTCGCCGCAAGCAGCAAGTCTTCACTGGCTCCCATTGAAAACGACGCCGCAACCCGACACCAAAGGACACCTATGCACCCGGCTCTCCTGGGTGAGGTAACTTCAGCACTACGGTGCTCCTGTGGGTGTGGGCCCTAGAACTACTTACCCTGTAAGTGACTTGCTTGTAGCTTCCCTAGAAGTGTCCTAAAACTCTCCTTATCTAAGTGCGACAATTGCGCTGACTCGTACAGGGTTCGCGTCTATGTTAGACACACTGCGTCCATCTCCTTTGTAACACTATCTAGAACTGTGTCCTTCGACTCGTACGTAGTCCGATCGGTGTTCGCCTCGAACACACAAGGGGCCTGTAACATTGAGATCTCCATTGCACTGACTCGCACAAGGTTCGCGTCTGTGTTAGACACAGCGCGTCCATCTCCCTTGCAACTCTATCTGTAACCGCGTCCTTCGACTCGTACAAGGACCGATCGGTGTGTTCGCCTCGAACACGCAAGGGACCTTTAACATTGATATCTCAATCGCGTCTGTTCGCATAGACTCGTACAGGACTCGCACCGGTGCCAGGACACCGCGTCCGTCCCCTGTGGGTCTCCTACAACTACCTGGGGTGGTTCTTGGGGGTCCCTCAATTCTAGATGCCCTAGACCTAGGTCTAGGCAAACTAAGATTGTGATATTCGATTGTGCTAAACTTATTTTGATAACATTTGATTTGTACATATTTTCCCTTACTTCTAATCTCATAAAGAGATTAGTAGAGAGTGTTTATTAATAAATACATATATATTTGATATATACCTGTGTGGTGTCTTTTCATTTGGTGATTCAAGAGATTGTGTGGTAAAACAAGCTGCTTTACATTCCTTCAAGACTTAGCCTGAAGGCTGCTCTCCACAGCTACCACTAGGATAGCTTTCTATAAAGGTTGTCTTAAACCTATCTACCATAAGAGTCGAATTGTTCTGGTGCAAGGTGTCCACTTTAATTAGTGAACAGCATATACCAGGCCAACTTCTCACAGAAGAGTAGTGCATGAGTGACTGTAAGAGTGCATGGGTAGTACCGGAGTGATTTGATATGTGCATGGTTAGTCCCTGGGTGAATGGATGAGTGCATGGGTACTGCATGAGTAAATAGATGAGTACAAGCATAGTACCTGCAGTGTTGCATGAGTGTATGGGTAGTGCCTGAGTGAATGTATGAGCACATGTAAAGTGCCTGCGTGCATGGATGAGTGCAAGGGTAGTGCCTGAGTGATTGCATGTGTGCATGGGTAGTGCCTAGTTGAGAGGATGACTGTATGAATAATGGCTGAGCGAATGGATGAGTGCATGATAGTGCCTGATTGAATGCATGAGTGCAAAGATAATGCCTGAGTGATTGTGTGAGTGCATGGATAGTGCCTGGGTGATTGGAAGAATGTATGAGTAGTGCCTGGGTGATTGGATGAGTGCATGAGTACTGCCTGGGTAATTGGATGAGTGCATGAATAGTGCCTGGGTGAGTGGATGAGTGCATGGGTAGTGCCTCAGTGAATGGATGAGTACAAGGCTAGTGTCTGGGTGATTGGATGAGTGAAACCATAGGGCCTAGGTGATTGTGAGAGTGCATAGATAGCGCCTGAGTGAATGGATGAGTGCATGGGTACTGCTTGGGTAATTGGATTAGTTCATGAGTAGTGCCTGGGTGATTGGATAAGTGCAAAGGTACAACCTAGGACATTGCATGAGTGCAAGGGTAGTGGCTTGGTGATTGGGTGAGTGCATGGATAGTGCCTGGGTGATTGGGTGAATGCATGGATACTGCCTGCGTGATTGGGTATGTGCATGGATAGTGCCTAGGTGATTGGATGAGTGCATGGGTACTGCCTGGATGACTGGATGAGTTCATGAGTAGTGCCTGGGTGAGTGGATGAGTGCATGGGTAGTGCCTCAGTGAATGGATGAGTGCATACATATTGTCTGGGTGTTAGCATAGTGCATGGGTACCGTCTGGGTAATTGGATGAGTGCCTGAGTAGTGGCTTGGAGATTAGATAAATTCAAGTGCAGTACTGGAGTGATTGATTGGATGACTGCTTAGGTAGTAGCTGGATGATTGGACAAGAGCAGCTGTTGTGCCTGAGAGATGCGATGAGTACATGAGTAGTAACTCAATGAATCCATCACTAGATTACTGATTTGACAGACATAATATATCTTGACCTCCAACCACTGTGAAAAAAATATAGAAACAAACAAAAATGTATTCGAATTTCATTTTGAATATAAGGCAACCAAACAACATGCAACATGTTTTAAGCAAAATTTTAATTCAACATAAACAAATGCTTTACTGTTTTTTCCTGTTCTCTGCTTTCATACTTGTTCATTTTCAACAGCACTTGGTATGAAGACTCATCATGAAAAAGTGGGAAAAACAATACATGGATTGTAAAAAAAACAAATGTGTACAGTTGACACTATGTCATACTGTTCACTGCACTCACTGCTAATAGGTTATTACCTTAATGAAAGCAACTATATGGTAAAACTGTTTCTGATATTCTTATATCTGGTACAAAATGTCCAACAATTATGAAGCAGTCTTCATTTGTGCATATCCTTTTGTAAATATCATCCCTGTTAGGCCAAATGATGTCTAAAATGTTCTTAGTCCATGTATGAAAACCATAACTCATAGTACTATGTAGAAGTTGCAGTAGCAGAAACAAAAGGGGACTTTTTGTAGTGGTGAAGAGAGTTTTCACATGCAACTTAAGGCTACTGGTATTTTAGTACCTCCATTTACTTTTTATCTGTAGTAACACAATGTACTCCTTAAATATTTATAAATTCCTTTATTGCAGTTAAAAAGAGTCATTCATTTCTAACTGCTTTCACTAGACAATGCCCCTGATAGGCCGAATAATATCTCAGAAATACATAATCCATATATATTTCAACACAATAACACATTTTCTTATCCTAGATTCTCCTTAGAACGGTTGTAGAGTTAGCAGATATGAGTTTGGTAACTTTTTGGGTAGCCTTGATTTGAATGTCACTTGTATGTCATTGCACTCTGTCTATCCTGTTTGATATCTTAAATATATTATGTAGTTTCCAGAGGTTATATTAACTCCTTCATGAAATATGATTGCTATAGTTGTAAAAAGTTCTTTTGAGGTAGAAATTTGTGCATCTTTAACGTTTGTAATTTCAGTTCCTAATTAAGTACTATCCACTCTGCATCATTGTAGCATAACTATGATATATGTTTCCATACCTCTGTAGAAACAACGTTGACCTAAGTTCTGATCTGGAGTTTGGACAAGTCATATCTTGATGTGCATTTGTAGTTAAATCTTCAAACGGCACAGCTTCACAATCTGGTAACGTCAAGTACAGGAATTGTTCTGAGTTGATTTCAGTGCTAGATGTAAATTTACAATCTTCACAGTTATGCGTCCATTTATAACTTAAACCAAATAATTCCTGATATTCACATCTTCTTCATCTAATCGTCCTAACATTACCATTAGAAATTCTTGAGCATCCTGCTGAAGATTTTGAGAGAACACTACTGATCCTGTACAGTCATCTGTGAGTTTTCTTATTTCAGATGCAGAATGTATAATACTTCTATCACTTCTTAATTCTTCAAGAAAACTACACAGTTGTGAAGACATTCTTTTATATGCCTTTTCTTTAATAGAATTTATAAAATGAGGCAAATGATATAGTCCCTTTAACACTACATTTGCATAACAGTTCACTCAAGATTTATTATCAAAGTGATAGTCTTGTATTTCCTCATTGTGCTCTAGTTTTCTTTCCTTTCCTCCTTGTTGACTTTCTTTTTGTTCATCATTCTGTTCAGTTCTGATAGACTGTTTAGATATTTTCCACTTTGGACACAGTATTGCTTTTGAACGACAGGATACTATCCTAGATGAGGTGCATATTGAGCTCCTAACCGATTAAACTCCATCACACAGCTCACATCAGTACTAACCCTGGGCAGAGCTGGCGAAGCAGGACTACGCAGAGGTCCACGGAGTTGGGAACAAACTCCGTGGAACTCCGCTCGGCTCGACTCCGCCACCTGCCTCCACCCCCCTATTAAAAATTAATTAGAAATTAATTAAAACAAAAACAAATAACACTTACCTGTATGGCGGCGTTCCCGGGCTGCCCTCCTCCTCTTCCTCGCCGTCTCTGGTGATCATTGCAAAAACTGTGCATGTGCATTTCTTGCGGGCATGCGCGCAAGCGCAGTTATCCCGACTCTCTGGGCTGCTTTGTTCCGTGGGACAGTCAAACATAGATTTAAAATAAAGCACCCACTCCTCCTCTAATATATGAGCGTCTAAAGCCCCCCCTTCCTGGTTAAAAAGTGGTTGATTCACAACTTGCCAGAACCTAGAACTATTTCTAAGAGTGCTAGAATCGATTAACTCCCTCCACGCCTCCTCCTTTAAAATGCTCTTTTGTGCTGCCAGCGCTTTTTTGTATTCTCTACGACAATTACGCACCTCCAATTGAATCCTAGGTTTGGCCGACAATGCTTCCTTCCTCCTCTTTGCTGCCTTGGAACAATGGGAGTCAAACCATCTAGGACCATGTGTGGCCACACTACTGGCCGGAACGCTTAAAATTTCACCAATTTTACACACTATTAAATCAAACGCAGCAATGATCTGGTCAGGAGGGGAACAAGCATCTATACACGATGCTAACTCCTGGGCACAGGAAATATTTACTGTACTATAAAAAATTTCTGGGACAACCTGTGACCATTTCAGTCTTCGTTTGTAATCAGTCGGTCTCAACACACCCCCAGTTGTAACTCCACCAATTCGTGTGGAAAGCGGCCCCAACATATGTACACAAAGTGGATTGTGATCACTAAATTCACTCTCTAGGATGTTAAAACCATGAAAAAGGGATTGCAGAGAGGAAGAAATTAAAATAAAGTCTATAAAAGACCCCATGCCAGACCCTTTAAAAGTGGGTACAGAAAATTTGCTGAGCGGGGCAGAGAGAGACATCAAGGTCACCATATCTAGATTATTCACCAAGTTGTTCAGCAGTTCCCCCTGGGTGTGATGTTCGAAGTGAAACCCTCTCAGACGGGGGCAACATAGCTCCGAAATACAAGATGTTGAGGGATTCCCACAGGGATGTATATTAAAATCCCCAGCAAACAGAAGGTTATGTGGAGAAGAGCCAAAAGATTGTTTTAAAAAGACTTCCAGGTTAGTAATATTACAATCATGATTGAGACTAGACACCGAATTATAAAAATTTACCAGACCCCATCTAGCTCCTGGGTTAGTCGAAGACACAACCTGGGTCTGGCAATCGACCGCCACAGCCACGTATACAACTAGCCCACCCTTGGGTCTCCCACTCGCCGATGGAATAGCAGGAACAAAAAAGGCCTTATAACCATCCAAAAAGAGGTTACAGTCCACTGACCAAGTTTCTTGAATGCAAATTACTATGAATTGCTTCACAAATAGGACCCACCGAGGATCTTGAAATTTATTTGCCAACCCAGCAACATTCCAGGATACAAAATTGCCAGGTCTCACACCTGTGGGTCCTACATCTACAACCACTGGGGTCTCAATGCGTACATCGCACTCAATCTCAGTGGGCATGGTGGTCCTTAGTCAATCACAGTCCTCTAAACCATTTAAATCGGAGAATCTGTTATTAAGTTCCAAAGCAGGGGCAATATCACACTGTCCATGTGCTGCTAAAAGTGGATGGGCCCTCGTGTTAGACTGTTGTCTAGGTGCTATTCTGTGTGACCATCCTCCTCGCCAAGGTGCCCTAAAGGTGTTAGCAGATGTGTCCCTGATAGAGTCTAGTTTGCAAAAAAAGCCCAATGGAAAAACCTTTATTCTAGAACCGGTGCAAGGTGCAGGACAAGACTCTCCAGACAAAATCCTGCCCACAATATGAGGGTTGTCAAAATTCACAATAATACAGTCACCTGCACCGATTTTCTCCGATCTCCCTATCCAGCTCACCCTTCGGGCCATGAGGATGTTATTAGCAACACAGGTTCCCAAAGAAGTGTTATAGGAGAACCAATGTGTTAATCTATTTAGGAGCTGACCATAATTCTCACTGGCCCCTTGGGGAAGAGGAGGAACATTCCCCAAGACCACTACATAGGGAGTGGATTCTGGAGGAAGATCAATCACTGGGAGACTTGTTGGCTGTATCTCCTTCTTTCTACCCCCACTGCCCTTATTGGTACTGAAGACCCTGTATTAATGGGCAGCTGCTGGGTATGAGCTACCAAATCACCACTGCTTTGTATAGGGTTGTTGTCACTATTCTTATCTGCTGCGACTCTAATAGCATCTCTGCTCATAGGCAGATCTTCCCCCCTGGCTGTTCCCCTAGCAGTCAATTGATCTCTACTGGTGATTACACTTTCTACTAATGTTACTGGTGGTTTACAACTCACCATCCCCTCTAATTTTGCTAATCTAGCTTCTACTGCACCTATTTTCTGTATAATAGGGTCCAGTAAGGTAGACAACATAGTTTCCATCCTCCCCCAAAAGTCTTCCTCCTGTATACTATCAACAGACTTCCCTGGCATGACCTGAGCGATGGAAATAGGGGGACCGTTGTTAAGGTCATTTGCCGGGATGCTAGATGATATCTTCTTGCTGGTAATTGTTCTTAAGGAGGGCCTGCTAGATTTCACTGGTCCCCGCCCCTTCCTTTTCTTATTTTTTGAGGGGGGTTCGTTATTACATGTCTGCCCCAATCTGGCTTTCTGTCCTCAGGTCGTAGCTTTCGAATTACTAATACTAGTATCTAGTTCGAAAGATGGGCTGGAAACAAGATTTGGCATTTGCTCCGAAATACAGAGTGGGGAAAGAGTAAGCCGGGAAGGGGGTGCAACATCTTCCAGTGCCCCCGCTGGAATAGAAATCGCCGGGGATATAGAGGATCTACCTTGTAAACGTTGGGGCTCAAGGGATAATCTTCTTTCAGTGAGCTTTATTTCATTAATGAGGGCCGATTCTGCTCTCAATATAAAAGCATCCAGGGTTCCGGCAACGCTTTTCCCTGGAATCAACTTACGCTTACTCATGATGGGTCAATACCTACCCACTGCTGGGTAAAAGACCCGACTAGAATACCTACAAGTCACAAGGTAAAATGCAAACGTGCTGAGCGACAAATACAATCCCTGTTAAAGTGCTTTCTAGTTAGCAAGACTAGTGCAAATAGCGATATGCAAGATGCAATGTGCAATGTGCAAACATACAGTACAATAAAATAGGAATAAAACAGTTACAATACCAATATTAAAACTATCTGGAGGCCTGCTGGTAATAGATCCAATACTTAAAAACACTTAAAAAGATAGATTTGATGTCAATACCCACAATGCTATTTTAAACAGCAATAGAGGTGCAACAAGTAGTAAGACGACCTAGGGCAAAAAGAAGAGAGAACTAGGCCCAAATACCATGCTTTTGTTAGACCCGCTAAAAAGAGGTAGTCACACTTCACCAGTAGTCCAGTAGGCCTTGGTCCTTGATCCAAATAAATTGCTATTGCTGCGATTATAGAGGGGAAAAGAGTGGCCCTGTGGCCTGCTTTAAACACTCTGATTCTGAGATACACTCTATAACTGGGCACCAACTGTTGTTAAGCACAAGTTCTGGAATCCGGAACCTCAGAAGAAAGAGAGGTGGCCCAGCCCAGCCTCCTCCAGTCTCAGACGGGCCCGCCCTTGGCCCTGGCTTCGCCCGCGCGCGTCCCGCGCTGCGGGAGGCCACCAGGAGTTTTATCGCGCCTCCGGGCGCGGTTCGCAGCGTCAGAGGCTGGCGCCGCCGCAGGGGCCGCAGGGAACCGTAGTCCTGAAAGCCGTTCCCCTCACGACTGGAAATGCAGTCCGGAATACGGGCAACTGTTGGGCCGTTCCCCTCACGGCGCTGGTAAGTGGCTTGTGGCGTCCCGCGCTGCGGGAGGCCACCAGGAGTTTTATCGCGCCTCCGGGCGCGGTTCGCAGCGTCAGAGGCTGGCGCCACCGCAGGGGCCGCAGGGAACCGTAGTCCTGAAAGCCGTTCCCCTCACGGCTGGAAATGCGGTCCGGAATACGGGCAACTGTTGGGCCGTTCCCCTCACGGAGCTGGTAAGTGGCTTGTGGCGTACTTCTATTTACTCATCTTTTCTTCTGGTTTTGTCTCTTCATGCACAACACTATTTTGTCAAGATTCTTCATTCTATTTGTAATCAAAATGAAAAGCTTCCCCATCAAAGCAAAGGCCTTATCAACTACTTTGTCAACCTGTTCCTTCTGATTCAGTGCCTCTCTTCTTCTTCTATACGCTTCCATAGTTCTTTGTAGATTTATAATCACTCTACTATGAAACATTCTGGCTCTGATTTCTTTAAACTGCTTCTGTCTCCTGCTTAACGTGCGTCCATGTCTTTTACAATCTTTTCTGTTCATGCCGTGAACAGTTTGTCCACTTTTATTGTTTATAATAGGCATAATTTAATTTTCTTTATTTTCTAATCTTTGGAAATATTTGCATATACTTTTAAGAACTGTATTTGTCCTCTTACCAGTTGCTCTTTTTTCTTTCACCACTTTTTCTGCATTTTTCCCCTTTTGTAAATCATTTCTGCAAACATACTGTAGTTGCTCCTGTTGCTTTTTCGTCCGAGCTTAAGTAGGCATTGCAACTGTGTATAGTTATGTAGATATTATTCTGTAAGAAAAAAACAAGAATGTTTTTTACCGTAGAAAATCTACCAACCACTTTACTAGAGGCTTACACATAATTAAAAAACAGTTTTCATGTTATGTTGCAGTTTTAAATCTACAGATGAACCTAGAAATATTACTACATGCACTTACTTCAATATAACAAACCCAGAGCAAAACAAAAAACTTTATTTATTAGTTACCTTTTAGCATTTTAGCACCCTCTTGTACAACACAGCTACAGCATATCTCACTTCTCACTTATACATATTGAAAGAACAATTTATCCCTTCGGTAGTAAATTATAAAAATGAACATCAAGGCAAGAAGGCATATTTACAAGTCCCATGCACTTTCTGGGCATCTTTTTTGACACACCGGCACCGTAATGTGGTAATCCATGTTTACAAAGCCACATAAAGCCACTCTGCATAGCTTTTCATGGCCTTATAAATACAGGAGCTCTTCAGGCAACACTGTTCGTGAAAGAAGTATGCAATGGGTGTTGCTGTGGGTGTTCCCATGCAACACCCATGGCTTCTGCCACATACCCAAATTTACAACAATTTGTTAACCTGGCAATGCATCAGAATCCTACACCTCCCCAGGGGAGGTATAGGGAGATGCAATGATGAGAAATGCTTTTCTTTCTCCTCATTTCTTCCCATTTGTATGCAAGCTGCATTCTACAGCACACATACAAAGAGAAAAATACCTCTTGTGATTGTTTTTGTACAAGAAGGTGACCCTTCATGCACAAAAATAATCATCCCCACTACACAGGCACCCTTGCACCGTGGTGCAAGGGTGCCTCCATTGATGAATGGCAGCCAGTTCTGCACCAGCACAGGGGAGAGCATAGGGATCCATCATATTGTTGTTATATGTCACATCCCTGTGCTTTGAAAGTAATACAGCATGGCACAGCCAAATGGTTTGCAGCTCTGCACTGCATTGCTATCTTCTAAATTTAGCCCCAAGTGTACAAGTACATACAGTGTCTCAACACTATAAATACAAAAACACAAGATAAGAGCTATTGGATGCCTCTCTACCACTGTGTTAGTGGACTATTTACTATCTCAGTACTGTTCTACTTAAATGTATCAGATTTACATTTTGGTAAACGGTGCATATAACAATCTGCATGTTAATGTCTATCAAAGCATATACCTCACTAATCCTTCTGACGACATCCAAAGAGTATGTCATACCTTGCATATATAATTCACCAGATTGTTCTAAAAGACTACATTCAGTAAAACTTGTAAAAGCATGAATTTGTGGTTGAATACATAAATACTCCCATGATGATTAAATTGGTGCAAACATAGTACCTACGTTATTCTTTGAGGATACAGGTACTGCCATGGGTCATTCCTTATCTGCATAGTTACTGCCTGCATCTTTACATGAGCATATCACCACTATCCGAGTGTTTGCATGAGTGCATGAGTAGTGTCTGAATGATTAGATTAGCGTATAACTAATGGCTCAATAATTCAATACATGCATAGATACTGGTTGGATGATTAAATTAGTGCAACTTTAGTGTCTGGATGATTGCAGGAGTGCAGAGATAATATATACATGATTTATGGAGCGCATGGATAGTGCATACATGATTGTTTAAGTACATGCATAGCACCTAGCAGATAGGATAAGTGCATGAGTAATGTTTCAGTGATTGCATGACTACTTGCCTGTGGTCCTTGTGTTTTTGATTCAGTAAACAGGTAGTGCCTGGTTGTTTAGCTAACTACATGGGTAGTGCCTGGATAATTCAATGAGTACATCAGTAATGTCTGGCTGATTACATGGGTGCATGACTAATGTCTGAGTGATTGCATGACTCCATTGTTAAACCTTTAGAGATTGGATGAAAGTAAGTATACTCCTGGAGTGATTGTATTAGTGCAAGGGTATTCCCTCAGTAATCAAATGAGTACATAGCTACTGGATGAATAAAGGTTTACTACAATAGTACTCTCTATGTAATTAGATGAGTACATGAGTAGTACCTGAGTGTTTGCATGAGTTCATGCATGTCCCTCAGTATTTCAATGACTGCATGGTTTGTAAGTGTATGCATAGATGAGTGCATAGCTTCTGCGCAAGTGTTACAATCACTGCATAGTTACCTCCTTGTTAATTGCATAAGTAAATGGTTACTGTCTGGGTGATTAGATAAATGTATAAGTAGTGCCTCCATAGTTGAATGACTAAATAATTTCTGCCTGCCTGATTGCAAGAGTACATGTGTAGCGTCTAGGTAATTGAATAACTCCATGGATACTAAATAACTGATTTGATGACTGTCTCACTAGTGTTTGGCTGATTGCATGAGTACCTCACTACTCCCTGACTGACTATGAAAGTATATTCATTACTATTAGATACATAACAGTTGTGACTATATATCTGACTCATTGGTTATCTCCTTCTGTCACTATCAAACTACCTTTTACTATATATATGCTTTTCTACTAAGCTTTGTGTGACTGAAGTCTAGATATCACACTTGGTATATAATTGCATACATGGTTCCTAGCAGCATACATTACTTTGTTACTGAGCATCCACATGCATCACTAAGTTTCTAAAATGGAAAACAACATTTTAAAATTTTTCAAAGGACAAAGCCTTTTCTGAATGGTATAGCTATATCATTTCTCAAATACTTCTTCTGCCTCTAAAACATATATTCAGCATTTTACGAACAAAAATTACACTCCAAATGAAGCTAGCACAAGAACTCTCGAGGCATTCTGCACTATTAATCCTTCTAAATTTTAAACAAAGAATGTTTAAAGAAAAAACACCACCCTCACAATATACATGAAATTTTCATCAGCCCTAGTGAACATAGATCACCATGTACATATATATGCGATTTCTTAATAGATGTACACCTTCAAGCCATCTTTCCAAAAACATATACCTCTCTGCATCTTTAACTAAACTCAAAAGTCTCACCGTATATATAGCTATCTACAACCACAAGAACCATATCTCACCATCTAAGCATATGCTAAACGATCATCTAAGTTAAAAACCACATTGGCAGACACTTCCCAATCTATACCTAACAAGTAATACTTCTCTCTAATTCATATACAAACAGACAACATGTTCTCATCTTTTATGTGTGACTACTCTACTCCAGTTTATTAATGTTACTAAAAGTACTACAACTCCCAGAATGCAAATCACAGATGTATCTCTTTTGCACATATTTAGACATTTAAAAAAATTTAGTTCCTCATTGCAACTTTCCACAAAACTATACTATTTTTTTTCAATAAAGTACACAATGTAATAAAGAGGGACTAATTCATTTTTCTTTTACTTCCCAAAGCATTCACCACTAAGCTCTTAGACACATAGCCTCTAATACATACAGTTCATCTGATATATGTTTTTCATATCACTGTGATACTCTTTTTTTATCAAACTCCCATATACATCTTCATTTCTAATGTAATTTTTATAAAGGATTAAAAAGTTATGTACATACCAGTGAATTCAGTTTGTAAATTATATTGTGGTTTTAGCTCTTTCTGGATAGTTTTGACACTGTTAGCATTTGTAAAAACTAAGCACAAGAATGGCACACCACTCTCATACAAAGCAACCATGAAATGGCAACCTCTTCAACTTTGCACTCAGTGATCATGAGGAAGGCAGCAAATGACATCATGTCTTTCATTTTAGACTGCACTATCTCCACTTGTGAATGGTTAGTATCTGTTAACCCTCCCCCTTTCAAAAACAGATTCCTATCTATGTATGTACGCACTGTATTCGCGATGATTGCTGAGAAATCACGAAAAAAACGGAAGTCCAAATCTATATCTAGCTTAATTAAAAAAAAAAAAAATTAAATACTACACAACAGCTTATTATGTAGTCCTGAGTTGGAAAATAAAGCTGCCCATTACCTAAATCAAGTCATCACTCCTCAACTTAAAAAAAAATTCTGTCTCTTTAACACCCTTCCCCCTAATACACTCTTAGCTCAGTGAACCTTACAGTCCAGTGGAGCCAGTAGGTCACAAGTTCACAGCACATTCTAGAAGGAACATGCTACTTCCAATTGAGATACAGCAGGCGTGGTTTACTCCACAGATTCAAAAGCATATACATCTCTGTATTACATCTCATTTTTTAAACAACAGCCTGTAATAAGACTTCTTTCTGAGGCATCCAATAAACAACATAAGGTTGTTAACCACTTTCATGCTGACAGTATCCAATTAAATATATATATATATATATATATATTTATATATGAAGCAACTACACTCCCGGTTCCTCATGGACCACAGGACAAACAGGTACGGACCACAGCTGCTTTTGAATCAATTGCAGTGTTTTATTGCGTGATTAAATCAGATCAGCATCACCAAAATTCACAGACTAGTGTCCAGTCTGATGCGTTTCGACCGCGTTTCCGCGGTCTTGATCACATGACGCGCTGGACCAATGAAAACATACTTATAGTGTACACATCCTAAAATCACCTCCCCGTGAGGTGTCGCAATGGTAAAAAGACTTGGTTGTTCATTGTAATGCCCGCATTGGATAAACAAGTATCAAGTATCACCATAATTATCCAACAATGTCAACGAGTATAATTTCATTGATAAATAAATACAAGACTGATAAAGGATGATAAAACAGAGTATTAAAAACTGTATAAACAGGATAAAAGACATGGATAAAATACTACTTGTGTAAAAGATCAGAACCATAATGGTCAACATGCCCTGTCCTGTATAGAATACAGTTCTATCAGTCAAAATGCATGATGTGGGCTATCGAAATATATCCAAGTACACAAGCTATACCATTATTGTACGCTCCCCAAGAGTGCATGAAAGTAAAGTGCAAGTGCAAATATGTGCAAATCATCACTTGCAGGTACCCGCACAATGACTTATTAGACAGCATGAGGACGAATGCTTTGCACAAAAATGCACAGAAAAGACGTTACTTAGCCCTACACGGAACTGAATCCTTTGAGGCTGCAACAATATTATACTGTGATTGATGTTTGTGAAAATAACATTTTCGAATGTGGTATAAAAACGGAAGGACATGCAATGCTCAGAAATCTAAAATGTTGCATTATGGACTTGGTAGTCCAAAGAAATGGAGAATTATTGATCAGTGACCCACTTTAATATTTTTCTGTACTTAAACAACTTTGACACATTTGTGTAAAGTACGGGTTTGTTTAAAATATGTATACTGATTCCCAGTGGTTTAAAATCTAAAGATTGTTCCAAAGCATGAGCATGTTAGTCCTTCCTTACTTTTGATAATCAGGGATATTTAAACTCATGCACATCTGTTCCTCATTGTTTGCATATGATTAAGACCTTTGTCCAGTCGAAACGCGTAATGCATACTTGCTGGTGCCTGCTGGATTAAAAAACTGTGCTTATTTCACTCCCGACTGGAGGGCCTGTTTTCTCGCATTGTGAAGGCTTTGTGGGATTCCGTTTGGCGTATATATATATATATATATATATATATATGAAAACCAAATCCATCTCCAGCAACGAAGAAGGCACGTACTCAAGGCTGCTTAGGATATGGCAATTTTATTATCGCGGGTCTCCCTCGACCATGAAACACAAGAGACGCGTTTCGACTTCGCAGAAGCCTTTCTCAATCTGACTGGCGCCAAAATGTGTTTGTATATATAGCCCCTCCTACTGCAGCATAAATAAACATAGAAGACATACTGTGATACAATATGGTGGTATAAAGCCTATGCGATGTAACGATGCTCATTACATAAGTTAATAAGACGTGAGACTGATAACATGAAAAAGGTAAAAGATTACATAATGTAATATTATTGCAATGGACCTTCATAAATAATACGAAACATGACTAAATACTTAGCCTACCAACTTCAAACATCACTTATGCATTGTGGATATATGAGCAAAACAGGCGAGATATATATATATAAGTACGTAAGGGTCTGCAGTGATTTAAGGAAAATGCTATGCATGAAAATTGTGCCGCCAATCTCTTAACTCTGTAGCCATCATGTGTATAACTAAAATAAACACCTTTTAAAATCATGCTGCTTGTGATCGTAAAACTCATTTAATCGAGACTTGTTCTCATCAGAGATGTTAAGGTATTGTGCACGCTGGCCCACCGGCAATTGCCCTTTAACTTCCTCTACGGAAACCAACTCAATATGTGCCCACTGCGTTCATATCAAAACATTTTTGCCAGCGTAAGCAACAGTAAAGCAACTTGAAATGTGTCCACTGCGCTCATATCACAATGCATTTGCCAGCGTAAGCAACAGTGAAACATGGTGATACTCTATGAACACCCGGGACATGTAAACACATAGGGGTCGATTCCGATCTCGGCCAGAAGCGCACCTACCAGTATTCGTCCGGAAAAAATACAAGCCGAACGCGTGTTTCCCGACCGATTCGAACACTCGTCCGAACGAACAAGTACGATGCGCATAACAGCACAGATTCCGAGCGAGCCGTACTTACCCATTTCAGCTCCTGTTCCCCGCCCGAGCCGGATCCGTAAACGCCGATTCGAGTCGCACGGAAGCAAATACACAGCACCTTCCGGCCGGACGAGTACGATGCGCCTTCCGTACGCGCCGAACCCGTCGCTACGTCCAGCACGTTTGAGCATCCGGGAGAGCTGTACATAAGCTCCGATTCGCGCCACAAGACGATCCACGATGACGAGACGGACAAGCCAGTGACGAGTACGAGTCGAAGCCACGAGAAACCCGAACGAGACAACCCAACCATGAATCCCATCACGCAGGTCCTACCAATACTCTACATCTGTTACCGGGACCGGTACGGACGCGTACGGCACAGACGGTAAGTCAAACACCCACAACACAAACAAACGACACGTACCCGAAATATGTCACACACACATAGGGATGCACAAATGACGTACACTAGCAACAGCAGAACCATAGGGGCAGGATGGCTATCACCAATGCCATACACACCCATAGGGGGATGGATGCCTACGACTACCACCACCCCTACTCAGGGGGGCCTGGATGCCTGTCACTACTACCCTCCCCACCCATAGGGGGATGGATGCCTGCCACTACTACCATCCCCACTCATAGGGGGATGGATGCGTACCACTACCACCACCCCTACTCAGGGGGGCCTGGATGCCTGTCACTACTACCCTCCCCACCCATAGGGGGATGGATGCCTGCCACTACTACCATCCCCACTCATAGGGGGATGGATGCCTACCACTACCACCACCCCTACTCAGGGTGGCCTGGATGCCTACCACTACCACCAAACCTACTCATGTGGGCCTGGAGGCCTGTCACTACTACCCTCCCCACCCATAGGGGGATGGATGCCTGCCACTACTACCATCCCCACTCATAGGGGGATGGATACCTACCACCACCCCTACTCAGGGGGGCCTGGATGCCTACCACCCACACAACCCCTACTCATAGGACGGGTAACGCATGACACAACCAGCATACTCCAACATAAGGAATGTCTGAAAAATACATCCCCCCCAACACCATGACAAGCGTGTGTATTCTGTGTCAAATGCCTACAACACTGAACATGACATTGAACATACAATGTGACCCCCTATCACATGTGTCACACATAAATGTGTGTGGCCTCCACAATGCAAGCAGACCATGACCACTGTGGCAATGGGGTCTAAAGCCCCATCACCACAGTGACCAAAAGGTAAGTGTGGGGTCCATAGCTGAAGCACATTTTGAACATTGTGGCAATGGGGTCTAAAGCCCCATCACCACAGTGACCAAAAGGTAAGTGTGGGGTCCATAGCTGAAGCACTTTTGAACATTGTGGCAATGGGGTCTAAAGCCCCATCACCACAGTGACCAAAAGGTAAGTGTGGGGTCCATAGCTGAAGCACATTTTGAACATTGTGGCAATGGGGTCTAAAGCCCCATCACCACAGTGACCAAAAGGTAAGTGTGGGGTCCGTAGCTGAAGCACTTTTTGAACATTGTGGCAATGGGGTCTAAAGCCCCATCACCACAGTGACCAAAAGGTAAGTGTGGGGTCCGTAGCTGAAGCACATTTTGAACATTGTGGCAATGGGGTCTAAAGCCCCATCACCACAGTGACCAAAAGGTAAGTGTGGGGTCCGTAGCTGAAGCACTTTTTGAACATTGTGGCAATGGGGTCTAAAGCCCCATCACCACAGTGACCAAAAGGTAAGTGTGGGGTCCGTAGCTGAAGCACATTTTGAACATTGTGGCAATGGGGTCTAAAGCCCCATCACCACAGTGACCAAAAGGTAAGTGTGGGGTCCGTAGCTGAAGCACATTTTGAACATTGTGGCAATGGGGTCTAAAGCCCCATCATCACAGTGACCAAAAGGTAAGTGTGGGGTCCGTAGCTGAAGCACATTTTGAACATTGTGGCAATGGGGTCTAAAGCCCCATCATCACAGTGACCAAAAGGTAAGTGTGGGGTCCATAGCTGAAGCACTTTTTGAACATTGTGGCAATGGGGTCTAAAGCCCCAACACCACAGTGACCAAAAGGTAAGTGTGGGGTCCATAGCTGAAGCACATTTTGAACATTGTGGCAATGGGGTCTAAAGCCCCATCATCACAGTGACCAAAAGGTAAGTGTGGGGTCCATAGCTGAAGCACATTTTGAACATTGTGGCAATGGGGTCTAAAGCTCCATCACCACAGTGACCAAAATGTAAGTGTTGTCATGGGAAAAGCTGCAAATGCCAAACTGCATGGATGATTCCTGGTCACACAACAACAAACACATCAGTGGCATAGTAGTGCCTGTGTCCCATAGCAACATAGATTGGGTGAGGCAAACAGTGCAGTGCCAATGAAACATCGCTTTGGCCATGTGCAGACAAACATCACCCATGGGGGCTCACATTGTCAACATTCACGAATAACACAATGACAGAAGTGACCATCATAATGCAGACCCACACATCTGCACCAATGGACACACAAATGTAGATATCCTGTGGAGACTGTAGATGTCAGGTGAACAAATACCATTCCATGGCAGCAATAGGACATACAAACCATGATCATTGTGCTGACTGATGACCTAGGAGTCCCAGGGACAGCAGGGGAAACCCACCAAACAACATACAGCCAATGGCACACTAAAGAAATGCCAATGCAGTGGTGCAAATGCACAAACACAAACAGGCAGACTCACACTGCATATCAAACACAACAGGTGATGGGGGTGTGCCAGTGTCCCCAGGCAACCACACAACACATGAGGAGGCCTGAATCCCTATTACACAGAAGTCAATACAGTGCCACACAAAAGTAACTCATGGATCGGATTCCCCTATGTGGGCAATCAGGCATTGTTAGAGGAGAGGGAGCACAAATTACAAATGTCACACAAGCTTGTAGGAACAGCAACTAAGACAGCAAGAGATAGACCCACCACAGCACTACCCCCAGGGACCCCACATTGTGGTGACACTGGCCTGCATGATAATCCCACTGTGATGACAAAGGTAGATGTCGTACACACTGTGAACCACAGTCATGTGTCCTGAGCAACTAACTACCATCACACCTACACAAGCACAAATCAATCAGCACGGCCTGTCAGCCAAGGCCAACATGGAGGTAGGGGTCCAGCCGTGCAACAACTCTCATTTGCACACACTCAACACCACACACCTTGACCTCCACCAATGTGCAGCAGTGAAGCTCACATGGACTGGTGATATTGCACATGCACCCTTGACAATCCCAGGGGTGGTGGGGGGAACTAAGGTGGAGATACCCAATGGCCAGTCCATGACTGAAGTCCAAACAGGGTGACAGTGGCAGATGTCACCCTTTGCTTTCCTGCACTGCTAATAACCAGGGACACTCCCCTCGGAGGGGCATACGGAGGGTCAGGCCAGGCTCCGCAGGGACAGGATCAGGGCTCACCAGAAGGAGGCAGGGAAGGGGTGGCTGGTGGTGGAGAGTCACTGACAACTGCAGTGGAGGTGTCTGACATGGTGTGTACCGGCACAACTGGGGGGCATGAGTCAGATGGTGTGGGTGCCGGCACAACTCCAGTGGGCTGGCCAGATGGAGTGGACAGGTTCCCCACTGCAGTGCCCAAGTCAGACGGGGTGGTAGTGGACTCCACTGCAGTGCCCATCTCCGGGGAGTAGAATGGGGTTCAGGTAAGGTGGGCAGGACAGAGGGGAGGACACGGTCTCCACACCAGTGGCACAAACATGTGCAGCGGGGGTGTGGGGCTGGAAGAGCAAGTGGTAGGTAGAGAAGGCCGCATCATTTTGGGGATGGTGTATCTGTGGGTGGGGGAACCTGGGACAGGGTGTGGTGGGGGAACCTGTGTTGTGGGTGACTGAGGGATGGAGGAAGGAGACTATCTGGTTGACCTGCAGGGTGGTGGCGGGGTCTTGCTCTTCCGGGACCGGGGGGACTTGCGGGTGGGGGCCTCAGTCTGTCTGCGCCTGGGGGAGGGTGTCCGGGGGCGAGGGGCACTCCCCTCTGTGTGGGTGGACTTCCTCTTCCCCCTGTATGCTGGATCAGCGGGATCGGAGGGGAAGAGGCCGAGGTCACAGAGGAAGAGCTGCTTTGTAGGTGGGGTTGCAGGTGAGGCAAGGGAAGGGGTCTTGGAGGGAGAGGATTTTGAGGACTGCGGAGTGACTGTGGATGCCTGTGTGTGTGTCTGTTCCCCATCCCCTGTGGGTGTGGTATCAGTCCCCTGAGGATGCTTGTGTGCACGCTTTGCCCTTGTTTTGTGTGTTTCTGTGCTGCTCGTGTCTGTGTGTTTGGGTGATTGTGCAGGTGTGCATGTGCTTGGGACAGGAAGTGTGGATGGGGCAGAGGTAGGAGGGGTGATGGACTGTTGGAGGAGGGACACTGCTACCATCAGGGAGGAGTCCATGGACCTATTGCTCCTCTGTAGGTCAGACATGCCCGTCGAGATGCCCTCAATGAACGATTCCAGCTGTGTCAACAGAGTGGTGTTTGCATGGAGGACACTCAGCATTGCTGTCTGCCCTACATGGAGCTGCCGAAGTAGGTACACAGACTCCTCACTCAGGGCAGCAGGGGACACAGGGGCAGGGGGTGCGGTGCCTGGCACGAAGGAGACACGCTCCCGAACACAGGAGCCTCCACGGACCTCTGGAATGGGAGCCAATGGGAGGGCAGTGGTGGTGGTGGCGGGGCCAGACATACTAGCTGGGGTGTGGTGGCTGCTGACACCCGCCTCCACAAGGGAGTCATCCTCCGAGCTGCTGTGGTCCTCAGCTGAGGTGGATGGTGCTGACGACTCCTCGGTGTGGCTCCCCTCGCCCTCCGTGCCACTGGGTTCCTCCGACCACTCATCGCCTGCTGACCCAGTCTGGCTCTGCAGCTCCTCCTGGTCCGTGGAGCTGTCCCCTCCTGTGGCCATGGATGTATCTGCAAACAATTAGGGAAACAGACAAACATCAGTCACCTGCACTGACCGCACACACCACAGTAAGTACAGCACATTACAGAGCAAGCCCTGGCATCCTCAGTTGAACACTGCCAAAAGTCCTCACACAGATTAGGAGAAGCCAATTGTCAGTCTGATGGTCAACCATGGCACTCACACCCCTCCTGCCCTTGCACCCATCTGTCTGGTGCCTGTTGGATAGTAATACCCCAGTGTGGACACATGCACCACGTACACAGTTGTTGGTCATTGCAGAGAACACGGTGAAGTATGTGAACATGCACACATCACATCTCTTGCCACTGAGTTAGTACAGGTGTCTGGATTAAGGGATGGCCAGAGTCTAATTAGAAATGCATGTGATGCATACCAGCACCAGACACCATGATGCACCCATGTCCGGATAGTCAATGCCACAATGGGATGCATGTTGCACATGTCACTCCCCTGCAGGATCACTCTTAGGAAGTTAAATGCCATGGCACAGGCATGCCTGCAAAGTCATACATCACTGTCTCCAGTCACATGGGCATGGCAGCCAGCCAACAACAGTCTGCACTGTGTCACAATCCTAGGTAATGGGGAATGCAAGTTATGTAGCTGACAAGTGCACATGTCCATCCCCCACAAACCACATCATCTGAACTCTTATTTGTCCACGTCATGCCAATTGGACATATGGGAGACATGAAACACAACTCTGTGAACCTGAGCACCTCACAGTCTGCTGTGAATGAAAAACAGCTGCCTGAAGTTCACAGTCGCATACACCTGTGTGCACAGTCAAGTGATCAAACACCTATGAGTCACAGAAGTATCGTCTCTCATGGTCACATCTCAGATGGCATGCTGAGCCCTAAACTCTAAACATCCCAGTAGTCCTGACAACGAAGCCACAGCACAATGACACAGAGGCAGACACCTGAGGGAACATTTCACTGATCACAACATGGCAGCTGATACACGGGAGTGGGAGTGCAGAGTGTATTGTATGCCCTGGAGTAGGCATGACTGTCCTGCTCCACCTGAAAGAGGGATGAGCCCTGGACAGTAGGCAGGTGGCTAAGCATGTGTGACACACTTGATATACATACTCCTGAGGCCCAAACATTGTTCCCACCCACAGCATGGGTGTGTGCCAAATACCCCAGGGACATGTGGTGATTCAGATCAGCAAGTGGACCACATATCAAAGTTACACCCAGATTACATGTCAGAACTTAGGCATTGTGTAAGAAATTGACCCACCCATGAATCCCACAACAAAGTCACGGGAACAAATGCTGTCCCCCACCTTGAGCGAAGCAAAATGCAAGGACACAGTACCCAAGTGACACAATTTCCTGACTGTAAGGGCCACACATATGCGTATCAGATGAGGAGTGGGCATGTCACAATTGAGGGACATGGGTCCTGGACCACAAGACTGATGTACTGTGGAAGTTTAACCTGGCCAGAGGAGGGCACATAGCATGTCAGACAAAGTGCACAGTGCAGTCATGGACTCACCCCCTCCTTGCTGCTGTCTGGCCTTCAGCTGCCCATCCAGGTCAGGGAAGACCACCACCAGGATCCTGAGCATGTGGGGGGTCAGGGTCCGGTGTCCGCCCCTCCTGCGAGGAGGCGACAGCTTCAGCTGGACCCTTGCGATCCTCCGGGTCCAGCCCCGAAGGTCCTGCCACCTCTTCTGGCAGTTGCGGATCCGGCGTTTGTAGACCCCCACGGATCTTACTGCCCGGGCGATGGTCAGCCAGATTTCCTGCTTCTGGTGGGCATCAACCTGTGAGGATGACAAAGTGAAAATGCCATTACTACACATGCAACATATACGTGCATCACACAGTTGGATATACATGTCTCAAACACAGGGGCATATGATGTACACAGGCAGTGCAACGATGGCTATGAACAGTTTGCCAGCAGATACTACATGGTATCATTGTCTGGGAAGTAAAACCTTGTTGGAATGCACTGTTACTGCACTGTACCTGTTCAGTGCATGTAACTACACACTTTGGGGGTTGAGAACTACTCAGTGAGCATGCTAGCCAGTGGTGTGCACACTGTAAGTCTTGCTAGTCAGACAACATGCACAATTAGTAAGGCAGTGAACAGCACACTCACCTGCTCCCCTGGTTTCCCATACAGCTTGTTGTACTGTGGAAGGAGGCTGTCCAGCAGGGCCTGGTTCTCCTCAAGGCTGAAGGCTGGGGCTCTCTCCACAGTACGTGCCATTGCAGTAGCCATAGGATGCAGAGCCAACAGCAGTGTTGGTGGCAGATGTCGTCCTGGAGCATGTAGTGCAGGCAAGTGTGCTCTCAGGGGAACAGCCAGCATTATATGTGTGCTGCAGAGGCATATACTGTCCCATGTGTCGAAAGTGATAGGTCCAAGTCATTTGCATCTTCTGAATCTGGCCAATCCATGGAATTGCACCACTTATACACGCCCACAGCATCCGTCAAAAGTTAAACTTCATGACACCCATGAATTTGCAACATTGTTGTGGCTGCCCAACTGAATTCACTGCATCAGACTCGTTACAGCTTCGAAAACGCGTCCGTTGCCATGCCAGGCCCTAGCCAAAGCATGCGCACCGTCCGGACCATTGCTGTACAACGCAGTATTTCAAAAACAACGCGTACACGCTCACATCAAATGCAATGTCCAATGCGTGCGCACCGATCGGTCCATTGCTGTACAACGCGTACCCGCTCACAACAGATTCAATGGCCAGTGCGTGCACACCGATCGGTCCATTGCTGTACAACGCGTATTCCGGGAAACAACGTGCACCGCTCACAACAGATTCAATGGCCAGTGCGTGCACACCGATCGGTCCATTGCTGTACAACGCGTACCCGCTCACAGCAGATTCAATGGCCAGTGCGTGCACACCGATCGGTCCATTGCTGTACAACGCGTACCCGCTCACAGCAGATTCAATGGCCAGTGCGTGCACACCGATCGGTCCATTGCTGTACAACGCGTACCCGCTCACAGCAGATGCAATGGCCAGTGCGTGCACACCGATCGGTCCATTGCTGTACAACGCGTACCCGCTCACAACAGATGCAATGGCCAGTGCGTGCACACCGACCGGTCCATTGCTGTACAACGCGTACCCCCTCACAACAGATTCAATGGCCAGTGCGTGCACACCGACCGGTCCATTGCTGTACAACGCGTACCCGATCACAACAGATTCAATGGCCAGTGCGTGCACACCGAACGGTCCATTGCTGTACAACGCGTATTCCGGGAAACAACGCGTACCCGCTCACAACAGATGCAATGGCCAGAGCGTGCACACCGATCGGTCCATTGCTGTACAACGCGTATTCCGGGAAACAACGCGTACCCGCTCACAACAGATTCAATGGCCAGTGCGTGCACACCGATCGGTCCATTGCTGTACAACGCGTACCCGCTCACAGCAGATGCAATGGCCAGTGCGTGCACACCGATCAGTCCATTGCTGTACAACGCGTACCCGCTCACAGCAGATGCAATGGCCAGTGCGTGCACACCGATCGGTCCATTGCTGTACAACGCGTACCCGCTCACAACAGATGCAATGGCCAGTGCGTGCACACCGATCGGTCCATTGCTGTACAACGCGTACCCGCTCACAACAGATGCAATGGCCAGTGCGTGCACACCGATCGGTCCATTGCTGTACAACGCGTACCCGCTCACAACAGATGCAATGGCCAGTGCGTGCACACCGATCGGTCCATTGCTGTACAACGCTGCACTCGCTCACAACAGATTCAATGGCCAGTGCGTGCACACCGATCGGTCCATTGCTGTACAACGCGTACCCGCTCACAGCAGATGCAATGGCCAGTGCGTGCACACCGATCGGTCCATTGCTGTACAACGCGTACCGCTCACAACAGATGCAATGGCCAGTGCGTGCACACCGATCGGTCCATTGCTGTACAACGCGTACCCGCTAGTGCGTGCACACCGATCGGTCCATTGCTGTACAACGCGTACCCGCTCACAACAGATGCAATGGCCAGTGCGTGCACACCGATCGGTCCATTGCTGTACAACGCGTACCCGCTCACAACAGATGCAATGGCCAGTGTGTGCACACCGATCGGTCCATTGCTGTACAACGCTGTACCCGCTCACAACAGATTCAATGGCCAGTGCGTGCACACCGATCGGTCCATTGCTGTACAACGCGTACCCGCTCACAACAGATGCAATGGCCAGTGCGTGCACACCGATCGGTCCATTGCTGTACAACACGTACCCGCTCACAACAGATTCAATGGCCAGTGCGTGCACACCGACTGGTCCATTGCTGTACAACGCGTACCCGCTCACAACAGATGCAATGGCCAGTGCGTGCACACCGATCGGTCCATTGCTGTACAACGCGTACCCCCTCACAACAGATGCAATGGCCAGTGCGTGCACACCGATCGGTCCATTGCTGTACAATGCGTACCCGCTCACAACAGATTCAATGGCCAGTGCGTGCACACCGAACGGTCCATTGCTGTACAACGCGTATTCCGGGAAACAACGCCTACCCACTCACAACAGATGCAATGGCCAGTGCGTGCACACCGATCGGTCCATTGCTGTACAACGCGTATTCCGGGAAACAACGCGTACCCGCTCACAACAGATTCAATGGCCAGTGCGTGAACACCAATCGGTCCATTGCTGTACGACGCGTCCCTGTACAGGTCACTCGCATATGTCACCATGCTTGTCACTGGTGAACGTATGCCAGCCATATATACTTGCCAGGGACTCAGGGGCACACCTACAACACCACAGCCTGTCCACACTGTATCCTAAGGCATGTAAGGCTGCATTACCTTTTCTGTGTAATGGGGGTAAACATGTGGTTTTTGGGGTGGCACTTGGGGGCAGCCACTCCCAGGCTGTGCACGTGTTCATGGGGACAGGATCCTTTGTGTGTTGTGCACATGACCACTGTGATGTGCAACTGTTCATTTCAGAGCATGTGTCATGGTCACATTTCCAGGTTGTGTATGTGTATGATATGTCACATACCCCCAGAGTCCCATGTGGGAAGGTATGTACGTCACAGGGTGACCCATTGCCACAATAGTGATGGCCCTGCACAGTCTGTGTGCATGTTGTGTTTCCAATGTCTCTGATTCCATGTGCACAATGGGAGACAGTCTCCACATCCACGTTGTTTGTGCATGGACTTTGATGTTGTGCGTGTGTGTGTCACAGACGTCCATGTCTGTCCTGCGGAGGCAACAGGGGCCACTACCTGTGGGAGTCATGTTTGTTTTTCTGACGTGTACATGATACGCCATGTCATGCCAGTGTCCATGTGGCAAGACAGGGTCCCTGGGAATCTACCTGTCAATGAGCTGTGATGCCTGTGGCGCATCTGTCCAGACATGTCACTGTGGTGTGTGTTTGGAACGTGACAGCAGTAAATGGGTACTGTGACACAGCCTAATGGTTTCCCATAGCACAACCTGGAACCTGTTGTCAACACATGTTGAACTGAGATGTTAGATGATGTCCATGTAGGTGCCATATATGTCCATACAGAACGGCACACACATCAAGTACTTGTGTCTCGTAATGATGTATCATGTGATATTGAGTATGGTGAATGGCACATATGTGGGGTGACTGACAATCTTTCTTTCTTCACCTATGCACTGCAGGGCACCAGCTGTCCATAGACCATTCCCTGACCTAGCAACGATGGTGGAACGTGACAGCATCCGACGGTACCGCTTCACCAGGCAGCTGATTGAGGATTTGGCAGTGCGCTTGGCCCCACATTTGCAACCTGGCCGGCCGTACCCTACAGCGCTGACCCCCAAGGTGAAGGTGATGGCAGCCCTACACTTCTTTGCCACCGGTACCTTTCAACACACTGTGGCGACTGCTGGTGGGATGTCACAGACTATGTTCAGCCGTGTGCTACGCGATGTTTTGGAGGCAATGTTGAGATGCCTGAACCAGTACATCTATTTCCCTAGACGTCAACAACTCACTGACGTCAAGAGTGACTTCTATGCCCTGGGGAGGATGCCACATGTCATTGGCTCCATTGATGGGACACATGTGGCTTTGGTACCACCACAGGCACATGAGCAGGCATACAGGAACAGGAAACATTATCATTCGATCAATGCTCTGGTGGTATGTCTTGCAGATATGAGCATCTCACATGTGTGTGCCCGTTTCCCTGGTTCGGCACACGATGCCTACGTGATGAGGAGTAGTCGCATCCCGAGGATGATGTCACAGATGCAGAACCAGCGTGCCTGGCTTGTCGGTGTGTACTGACTTTGTACCATTGTGTGTGTTCTGCTATGTTGTATTCCGCCCTCTTTTCCAACTCAGCTAATGTGCAATTGTCTGTCTGTAGGTGACTCCGGATACCCCAACATGCCGTGGTTGCTGACACCCCTCAGGAACCCTGTGACACCAGCCCAGATGCGCTACAATGAGGCACATGGTCGGACCAGGAGAGTGATCGAGCGGACATTTGGTCTCCTGAAGAGCCGCTTCCGCTGCCTGGACAAGACAGGAGGGGCCCTCCCATATGCCCCAGCAAAGGTGTGCAAGATTGTCATCGTCTGCTGCATGCTACACAACCTGGCAGTGCGGAAGGAGTTGCCTCTCATCCTGGATGACGATGACCAACATCCGCCACCTGTGGAGGATCCTGGCCTGGGCCACGATGCCAGTGATGATGATGATGATGATGGTGATGTCCGCACACAGCTCATCACCAACTTCTTCAGCTGAATGTGAGTATCCAGAGAGTTGTCATGTCAATGATGTGAGTTTGCGTGATATGTGTTGGTGGTGCTCTGGTGCTGTTTGAGTGTGGCCATGTGCTACTTGACTGGAAGCGTGCAGCGATGTGTCCTTACAGGTAGTCTGTACTCCCCAACAGTGTTGACATGCTAACTTGGTTTTCTGTGAGTATCTTGTGACATGTATTGGCCATGAGTATTGCAGTTCTGTCCTGTTCTTCAGTGCTTTTGACTGTGTGTCATGTCTGTCCTTCACAGGGTACTTTCAGAGTTGTTTGGTGAACTGTGATCCCCGACACCATGATTCAACTTCCAGGGTGGAAGCAGTCGTTTCCCTACAGGTGATGTGCCACACACCCCTGGACTTTATTTCTTCTACACTTGTTGACTGTGTGGCCACTGCCACGTAGGATTACCTTGCATCTGTAGTGGAAACAACATGTTGCAAATGTGTAATAAACCTGTGCTTCACTTTGGGATGTGCGTTGTCTGTGGTCACACATCTGACTGACATGTGCTTACTGCACCTGTGGGCTAGTTAACACAGACTGTGAATAGGTGTGGTGTCTGTGCATTCCACTGTATTTCCTGGCAACATCAGTGTAGGCGATGAGTCTGATGGCCCTGGTGTGTATGTGTTGTGTAGCCCTAGTGGTGTGTCTCCCTCATATGTGTCACGTCGCCATGACTCACATGACGGTGTTGAACTTGCTGTAGCAGTTAGCATGCACAGTGTCATTTAGCAGATCACCATCTCCATGACAGAAACCACGTTGGAATCACAACAGAGGCAAGTATGGTGTATTAGTGAGTTTATTTCCATACATGTGTGAGGATAGTGCACAGGATGGTGGGTGCTGTACATTGGGATTGGAATCCAAAGTTCCCAGATGAGTTGGAAGTCTTGGTAGCAGAAATGTCCTGAGTAAAGTCCACAGTCATCTGATACATTGGGCCAACTTAAGCTCCCCATGTCATGTGGGAGAGTTGTGTTGCATTCGACAGGGTGAACAGTTTGCACACAAAGGAGAATTTCCAGAACAGGTGTTGGGTTCCTGGGGGATGTACATGGCCATCGGCCTCTCAGTTTTCCTTCCTCGGACGACCTCTCTTCTTCTGGGGGGGGGGCCCTCACGTGCAGGCTGCTGCGGTGAAGAGGACTCTCCGCCAGAGTCATCCTCCCTCCCTGTGGCAGTTGCAGTTGTTGCAGCACCAGATGTTGTGGGCACACAGGGAGGTGTGGCCATGTTGGTGCTAATCTGGCAGAGGCATGTCAATATGTCCCTATGCACCGCTGTCAGTTCTTCCAATGTGTCCCACTTGGACTCCATGCCAGACAAGTGTGTCTCCACACGGGACATGTGTGTCTCCACACGGGACATGTGTGAGTCCAAGCGGGCATGATGGGCAGCCTGCTGCTGTTGAATGTCCTTGAGGATCCCCACTACCTGGCTGACCTCTCCGGTGCTATTCTGGTACGCCTCAGCAATGCGTGCCAGTTGTGGGTCATCATGCAGTCCAGGCCCCTCTGCAAACAGCGACCTATGTCTACCACCCCTCCCACCACCCCTGGCGACACGTGCGGGACCTGTGGTGGCACGCACAGGTGACCGTAGGCCCACTTGGGGGTTGTTACTGGGGTCGTTGTCCGTTGCTCCACGTTGGGCCGGGGTCCCTGTGCTGTTGTCATCGGTGGTCCTTGGTCTGTCCGTGTTGGCAGGGGTGGTCTGTGTGTTGGCAGTTGTTGGAGGGGTGGGTGCAGGGGGTGCAGATGTTGGTCCTGCTGGTGCTGCATGATGACTCGCACCGGAGGGGCCAGGTAGGTCTTCGCCATCCGAGGAGTGCAGAGGCTGTTCCACACCAGTGAGCTCAGTGTCCCCCGGAGCCTGGGACAGGGACTCCTCATCGTCTGCTGCTGTGTCCCCATCATCACCTGTTTTTGGAAGAGACACACAATGTATGTTATGTTTCTACAGGCATCAATGGTTCACACACCTGACAGTTGTGACTGTACCTCTGGATGCGGGCCTGTACATTGCATTGTCCTCAGTTGTCACAGTCAGAGGTTGATATTGGTGTAGCACATTGTCCTGCCAACCTGAAGCTTTTCAATGTGAATGTTGAGGTGTGTGCATGGCCAGCATTGGTGGTATTTGGTGGACATCCGGCCCTCCTTCTCCCCCAGCCCAGTTATCCCACCATGAAGCATGCCACCCTTGCAGTGTGTGCAGGTTGACTCTCAGGATGTCAGTCAGTGGTGTCCTGCTGTTGGTTGTTGCACAGTTCCCAGCAGGGCCTTGTGCTCCCCACAGCTGAGGCCAGTGTCAGACATCTTTGAAGTGGCTTTTCACTGGCTGTGAGGTGTGCATGCTTCAGTGTGAGCTTGCTGGGCCATGTGGGTGGGGGATGTTGAGCTGTGACTACCACTCCCATCATGCTATTGCCTACACCCCCCTTCCCAGCATGCCCATACTTCCTTCCTTTTGACTCTGCTTCCCTGTGGGGTAGTGTGCCTGTGCTGACAGGATGGCTGACAGTGTTGTCCTGGCGTTTGTTTGGCTACAAGTCCCAGGAGTGTCCCTGTGCTTCACACAGCATAACCCAGTGTGGTTGTTCTTTGTGGGATATTTAATTAGAGTGTGAGGCAATGCATTCTCCCAGGTGAGTTGTGTGGAGTTTGTGTTAAGGGGTGTGTGAGAAAAGCTGCTGGTAACTATGGTCAGAGCTGTCAGTCCTCCTTCCCACCCAGCCAGATATCCCACCATGGAACGTGCTTCCATTGCAGGGAGTGCAAGTTGGCTTTCAGGATGTCAGTCAGTGGTGTCCTGCTGTTGGTTGGTGCCCAGTTCCCAGCAGGGGCTTGTGCTCCCCACAGCAGTACCCAGTGTCAGCCATCTTGTCAGTTGTTTTCCACTCCCTGTGATGTGAGCATGGTTCAGAGTGGTGTTGATGGGCCAATTGTGAGGGTGACCAATATCTGTGACTACAACTCCCATCATGCTATTGGCTACACTGACTTCACCAGCATACACAGAATTCCTTCCTTTCAGTGAGCTTCCCTGTGAGGTGGTGTTCTAGTGGTGGCAAAATGTCTAACTGTGTTTGTTGGTTATATTTGTGCCACTGCCTTGCTGTATTTGTAGTTAGGTTTGTACATATCATGACACAGTTACATATCACTATGAGATGGCATGTATTGTGTTTATCTGACTGACAGACAAATCTTGGGGTGATTATCTTTTGGTTGCTGTGGATTTGCTAAGGGTGCATGGTTTGACTATCCCCTTGACAGTGATGTGTGTGTATTGTCACACAATATTGTGTATATTAGTTGTGTACTCACCAGGCTCTGGGATGTTTGATAGTCCATATGCGCTCACTGGTGGTAGGATGGCCTGCACCTTCTCCTCCCAGGGCCTGAGGTATAGTGGTTTGGCAGGAGGGCCACTGCCGGTGCGCTGACTCACGATGTAATCCTTCTTTAGTAGGTCCCTGACCCTCCTGCGCACATCATACCACCTGTTCTGGATGTCTTCCTTTGTGCGCAAACATGGTGATTGTGCGTTGACCCTGTCGACGATCCTCTCCCACATCTTGGTTTTCTGCGACATGGGGGTCTGTTGGACCAATGTACCAAACAACTGTGGCTCTACCCTGAGGATCTCATCTACCAGGACTTCCAATTCACTGTCTAGGAACTTTGGATTCTTCTTTGGGGGCATGGTGATGGGTGGTGGTGGTGATTGATGTGTGTGTGTGTGCAGGTGAGGGTGTGTGAGTGTAGGTTTTGCTGGGTGTATGTGAGGGTGCTATTTGTTGAGGTGCTAATGGTGTGTGGCTTGTGTGATGGATGAGCTGTGAGTGTGTCTGTGGTTGCTGTGTGATGGTGTTCTGTGCTGGCAGGTCAGTTGAATTTGCAAAGGATCATGGTAGGGATTTGTGGCCTTTATATAGGTGGAGTTGGGGGTGTGTCCTTGTTCCATGTTTTTTTCCCTGTATTTATTGACTTTGTCATTGCTTGTTTGGCCCTTTTTTTGTATTTTTTCCTTTGTATTTTTGTGCATGTAGGAGACGTTCTTCTGACCGAGTAGGACGCTGCAGTTGTCTCGTGCGAGCTTCTCCGAGTCGTTCACGCTGTGTTTCTGCTAGGTTTATTGTGCGGCGTACGCGTCGGTCGCCGAGTATTGGCTTCCTTCGGCTGGCTTTTGTATGCGTGTCGGTCGTTCGGCTTGAGCTCCGTGCGACTCGGTCTGGTTTTCCACGCATTGCATCGTACTGCGCGTGGTCGGAGTTCGCGGGTACGTTTCGTTCGGGTTCATTCCTGGTGCGTGTCGGTCGGTTCTGATTCGCGTGGTTTCCCGGCCGGATAGCTTGTTTCCATCCGGTTCGGTCGTTCGGCTTGTGTTCCGTACGAGTCGGTCGTGATTCACATGCATTTCATCGTACTACAAAGGTCGGGCAACGCCGGTACGTGTCGGTCGGACTATATTCCCGTACCGAGTCGGTCGGTGAGATTTCCGGCCCGAATCGGAATCGGCCCCATAGTGTGTAATTGTCAGACATGAATGCCGGCCCCTCGGTGTGTATTTCTGCCCTCAAGGGGACTACCGATCCCATTATGCACCATAACTGTCCTTGAAATATATATATATATTCATAGAAAGAAACCAAAGGTTACAGGGACGTTACAGTTAGGCTGATATTTCACTCCCACAAAACCAGAGAAAATCGGCTGTTATAGTTAGCTGTTGACATCACATAGTACATCACTCATGACATGGTCAGTGACATCACTGATGGCATCACTGATGACATCACTGATGACATCACTGATGACATCATCCAGTGAGTGAGTGTTTCTTAAAAGTTAAAAGTTTAAGAATGTTATTGTCAGGGTCTAAATCCCTTTTGCTGTCTGAACCACACAGGAGCAGAATGACGCTAGGTCCCAATACCCTTCTCAGAACCAACCCTGCTAGGTCTTTTAGTATTCCATTGCAGGTAAGTTCTAAGGGGGAAAAGGGGTTGGGGACAGAGAAGAGACTGCTCCAATATTCTGCCTGTTCAGCTACGTCTTCTTCTTCTTACTGGACTGCAACATTAACATGTAAAAACCTTTATTTATTGTGCCTTTTAACTTACTGTTTTTTCTATGGTGTATAAATAACTTATCTTACCAGAATGTTTACTGAAGCTTACTTCTCTTCTACTTCTCATGTATTGTTTGCTAGGTTGTATGAGAAGTCTTCACTCAGATCTCTTTCCTTTTCGTTCTCAGGTACAATCTGCACTTGATCCTGCTATTCCTTAATGTAAGAAAGATAAGGTAAGTATTTATTTCTGTATTCCTAATTTATGTATTATTTGGGTTTCTCTTTCTTTCTATTAACTCACTGTTAAGAGACTGGAGTGGGCCTTGAACTGGGGTTTCTGTAGTAGGATGACTGGTTTTCTCTCTTTAATTAGTTTTTTAAACAATGCTTCAGAACTTAGGTTAAATGTTAAAAGGAAGCGTTCCTTTTATTCAGGCCTTTGGTTTTAATGTTTGCTGGAAGCACTGCCATACGTGAGGAGAACATTACTGGAGTTCTTTAACACATGGCATGAGAAAGAAACATGCCGGGCCTTTGACCCTGACTTCACCTTTTAATTAATTCTCAGAAGAGTGAACAAGTTTCAGTCTAAGAAGACACTGCGTGTTGAAAGGTCACGCCTGCGTCTGACAGATTCTGGAACAGCTGAAAAAGACAGCTGATTCAAAAAGCTTTTTATTTAATCTTCTCAGCTAAGGAAAGCAATTACTGAAAAAGTATTTCCAGTTTTCAAACGAAGGAAAATATATTCTGACTTGTTTCCTTTTTCTCTTTAAATAGAAATTTACCTCTGACACAATAACCTTTTCTCACAGAATGTTTTATATTAGCTACAAGTTTAACACTAACCTGATTAGTGAGGGAATGTAGTTCCGACGAAGCTAACCCCGATTTTATCGCAACTACCCTAACTGACTTCCACGACGCTGGGAAAACAGGTGCTCTTCAAATTATTTCTTCAGTGAAGTGCACAGTGGAATGTTGAAGCACACTTCACCTGATGTCATGAAGCCTAAAAGACTAGACTGCTAACAGTGGTGTGCTGTCGCAGTATGTGCATGTTGGCAGCCATCTTGGAGTTCCATCGGTGCCAACAAGCACTCCAGCTTGAGGGATTATCTGACTTTTGGTAAGTTTGTAGGGGGAAAATGGTAGCCAGCATACAGTTAGAAGGAGGAAACCTCCCGTGAGTCCTGACAGTACCCCTCCCAACGGGGTTTCCTCCGGTCGTGGTTTGGCAGGGAATTTGGCATGAAAGGCTCTAATTAAACGGGGGCATGGACATTAGTACTCTTTTCCCAGGAACGTTCATCAGGTCCATAACCTTGCCAATCAATGAGGTAGAAAATTTCATTGCGGATGAGTTTTGAATCCAAAATTCGCTTAACTTCGTACTCCGCCTCACCATTAACCATCAGAGGATCAGGAGGGGAAACCCTACGCAACCCCGGTTGAATTGGTTTAAGGAGAGAAACATGAAATACTGGATGAATTTTGGTAGAACCAGGAAGAGATAGTTGATAAGTGACTGGATTTATGACCTTCTCAATTGGATAAGGACCCATAAAACGAGGCTGAAATTTACGGGGACCTTTGAGTCTGAGATTTTTTGTACTCAACCAGACTAAGTCTCCTACATGAAGCTCAGGTTCTTTTTACGTTTTCGGTCAGCGAAGTGTTTGTAACGATCCTTCGCGATCGACAAATTCTGGGTTACTGAGTGATGAATTTTAGTTAACTGTCGGGCAATATCTTGAACAGCAGGAACATTAATATCATCAAAATTAGCATGAGAATTGGGATGTCTGCCTGAGTTTATAAAGAAAGGGGAGTGGCCAGTGGATACATTTAGAGCATTATTGTGAGCATACTCCGCAGTCCATAAGTGGTCAGGCCAGTCACCCTCCTCATCTAACAAATAAAGTCTGAGGTGTTGTTCTAGGTCTTGGTTAATGCGTTCAGTCTGACCATCAGTTTCTGGGTGAAAACTGGTGGAATAACGATGGTCAATATTAAGGCCTTTGATGTAAGCCTTCCAAAATCGTGATAGGAACTGAGAGCCCCTGTCTGAAACGAGGACCCTAGGAATCCCATGAAGGCAAATAACATGTTGATTGAAAAGTTGGGACAATTGTTTAGCAGTGGGTGTACCTTTGAAGGGTATATAATGTGCCATCTTACTAAAAGTGTCGACAACTACAAGAATGGTATCATACCCATGGGAAGAAGGTAGATCAACAATCAAATCTAAGGAGACTGTGTGCCAAGGATATGGGGGGTTGGCATGGGTTGTAGGAGACCTTTAGGAGCTTGTCTGTCCGATTTTCCCCGTGCACAAATTTCACAGCCTAACACATATTGACGGACGTCTCGGCACATGTATGGCCACCAGAAACGACGTTTGAGTAATTCTTCGGTTTTCACAACACCTTTGTGGCCAGCCAGAGGGTTGTCGTGACATTCCTGCATTGCCTTCAGCTGAAGCTCCTTGGTGGGTAAATACAGGGTGGTACCTAAATAGGGGAGGCCATTGCGAATGAAACGTTGTGGATCTTCTGTGGCCCAGTTCTCCATTTCAAGGTCGGTCATCAAATTTCGAACGTGATGTTCAAAAGGTTCTAAGGAGATAGTTCCAATGAATTTTCCATCAGGTATGATTTGCTGGTTTTCAATGACTGAAGTTTGATTTTCTGTGTCGAGTCTAGAGAGGACATCAGCCTTTCCATTCTTGGATCCGGGACGAAAAGTGATAACAAAATCAAAGTCTGCGAAGTAAAGAGACCAACGCAGCTGACGTGGTGTGAGAGTTCGAGCAGATCGCAAAAATTTTAGGTTGCGGTGGTCCGTAAACACCGTTACAGTGTGTTTTGCCCCCATTAAGTAATGCCTCCAATCTTTGAAGGCATCTTTGATTGCCAAGAGTTCTTTTTCTGTAATCGTATAGTTGCATTCCGCAGGGTTGAGTTTGCGGGACCGATATGCCACCGGGTGTAACTGTCCCGTGTCCTTGTGCCTCTGAGAAAGTATTCCCCCGATGGCTAGGTCCGATGCGTCTGTCTCCAAATAAAAAGGCTCAGAGGGATCTGCATGAAGCAGCACCGGTGCTGTGGTGAAACTGTCCTTCATCAACTGAAAAGCTTCTTCTGCTTCTTCTGACCATTGGAACGGAACTCCTTTCTTCAGAAGACGAGTCAGCGGAAGTATCTTATTGGAGAATCCATTAATGAATCGTCTGTAAAAATTAGAGAATCCGATAAAGCTTTGAACCTCTTTGATACTGGTAGGAGATTTCCAGTCTGTTATCGCCTTCACTTTTTGCTCATCCATTCGAACTCCTGCAGGTGATAACACAAAACCTAGGAATTCTACTGTATCTGTGTTGAAGAGGCATTTCTCCAATTTAACGTATAGAGAGTTCTCTCGTAGACGTTGTAAAACTGCTCTGACCTGGTTGTGATGTTCTTCAACCGTGTTGGAATAAATCAGGATGTCATCTATGTATACTATAGCGCATCGGTCAATGAATTCACTTAAAACATCATTGATAAAGTACTGGAAGGCCGCTGGTGCGTTACAGAGACCATATGGCATCACAAGATACTCATAAAGGCCAAATTTGGTCCTGAACGCAGTCTTCCACTCGTCGCCTTCCCGGAGTCTAATCAAGTGGTACGCTCCTCGTAGGTCTAGGCGAGTGTATATCTTTGCTTCCTTCACTTGATCAATTAGTACTGAAATGAGAGGCAATGGATAACGATTCTTCACAGTTATCCTGTTAATCGCTCTAAAGTCAATACAAGTCCTGAGATCTCCCCTTTTTCGGCACGAAAAAAGTGGGGAAGAGACAGGGGACTGCGACGGTCGGATAAATCCGTTCTCCAGATTCTTAGCTAGGTATTCCTTCAAATGGATGTTTTCCTTCTCCGTTAATGCGTAAACTCTGCTGCATGGTAGATTAGCCCCTGGTTCTAGATCAATTTTGCAGTCATAGGGCCTGTGGGGGTAACGTCTCTGCCTTTTTCTCATCAAAGACGTCTGCAAAGTCTTGGTATTCATCTGGTATCATGGTAGTTTGGATCGCACATACCGAACCTCCACCTTCACACAATTGGGTGGCAGCGCAGATTACAGAAGAATGTGTCTGGTCGTCGAAACAATTTTTGGTGCAGTAGTCTGAATTTAATTGAATAGTTCGGCTCCCCAATCAATTAACGGGTTGTGTTCCGTTAGCCATGGTAGACCTAGAATCAGTTGAAATTGGGGGCGTCTATTAAATTAAATTGCAAGGTCTCTTGGTGTCCTTCGACAGTAGTCATGTGTACCAATTCAGTATGACTGGTTATGGGCCCTGAAGTTAAATCCGTACCATCCACCGCTCTGACCTTCTCACTTTTCTCCTTCTTGATAGCTTGTAAACCGATCAGGCTAGCGAATTTGTGGTCGGAGAAATTACCTGTTGCCCCAGAATCTACCATGACGATGATTCCTGTCAAAACCACATCTCTAAACCTTAAGGTCACAGTCATAACCAAATGGGGAGAGGAGACTTGTAGTGTGTTTGCCAATTGGTGATTTGTTGGAGTCGTTTTTCCATTCGCATCCACAGGTCCAACTCCCTTACCTGTGGTGCCTCTAGTTTTCCTTCTCCTTAGCAGGCAACTTTGGTCTTTTTAAGCAATTCTTGACAAAATGTCCACTTCTTCCACAATATAGGCACAGTTTGTTCAGCCTTCTCTTTTCTTTTTCTTCTTTAGAGAGTGGACCTCTGACTACACCGATTTGCATGGGTTCAATTCCCGAAGAACTCTCTACTGTCCGTGTGGATTCTGTTTTGACACGGTCAAAACGAGGAACACTTGGTCTAAGCTCCTTCCGCCGTTCTCCTTTCCGCTCACTTTGCCGATAATCGATCTCTAAGGTTAAATCCACTAAGGCAGAGATGTCGGTGGGTCGATTAGGGATTTGAGATAGAGCGTCCTTCAATTCCTCTCGCAATCCTCTATAGAATACTGCTGCTCTTTTATCCTCGGGCCAGTTGGTCTCGACCACTAGTTTATTAAATTGGGCTAGGTAAGACACGAGTTCTCGGTTTCCTTGCTTTAATTCCAACAGTTCGTTGTCTGAAGCTTGAGATGCTGTTCTTCTATCAAAAATTCGGAGAAATTCCTTCTTGAAGTCATCTAAACTGTACAAAATTGGGTCATCCTTGGTTACTAGTGGCATGGACCATGAGGCGGCGTCCCCACTAAGGTAGGACAAGATAAACGCCACTCGGGATTGAGCATCGGGGAAGATCGTTGGACGGCACATAAAATGCAGAGAGCATTGGGTCAAAAAATTTGCGCTTTCTGCGGGTCTCCATTAAATCGCTCTGGAGGGGCAAGAGGAATTACTGGGGATAATGAGTGGATTACTTGTGTGGGGGCAAAGGATGAAGTGCTGATGTTAGGACTCTGGGTTTCAAAGGATGCGGTGCTTGGCCTAGATCCCAAAGCTGGTGTTCCCGTTTTAAAGGTTATTATCTCCTGTCTTAGTATTTTATTTTCCTCTCTGACTGCCTCCAAGTCCCTTTGTATATTACTCAAAATCTCGCCCAAATTTTTTAAATCAAGTCCTTCTGCCATTCTGCTCAGGTGCTTGTACCAACGTGGGCACTTCACTCTGTCAGGGTCTAAATCCCTTTTGCTGTCTGAACCACACAGGAGCAGAATGACGCTAGGTCCCAATACCCTTCTCAGAACCAACCCTGCTAGGTCTTTTAGTATTCCATTGCAGGTAAGTTCTAAGGGGGAAAAGGGGTTGGGGACAGAGAAGAGACTGCTCCAATATTCTGCCTGTTCAGCTACGTCTTCTTCTTCTTACTGGACTGCAACATTAACATGTAAAAAACCTTTATTTATTGTGCCTTTTAACTTACTGTTTTTTCTATGGTGTATAAATAACTTATCTTACCAGAATGTTTACTGAAGCTTACTTCTCTTCTACTTCTCATGTATTGTTTGCTAGGTTGTATGAGAAGTCTTCACTCAGATCTCTTTCCTTTTCGTTCTCAGGTACAATCTGCACTTGATCCTGCTATTCCTTAATGTAAGAAAGATAAGGTAAGTATTTATTTCTGTATTCCTAATTTATGTATTATTTGGGTTTCTCTTTCTTTCTATTAACTCACTGTTAAGAGACTGGAGTGGGCCTTGAACTGGGGTTTCTGTAGTAGGATGACTGGTTTTCTCTCTTTAATTAGTTTTTTAAACAATGCTTCAGAACTTAGGTTAAATGTTAAAAGGAAGCGTTCCTTTTATTCAGGCCTTTGGTTTTAATGTTTGCTGGAAGCACTGCCATACGTGAGGAGAACATTACTGGAGTTCTTTAACACATGGCATGAGAAAGAAACATGCCGGGCCTTTGACCCTGACTTCACCTTTTAATTAATTCTCAGAAGAGTGAACAAGTTTCAGTCTAAGAAGACACTGCGTGTTGAAAGGTCACGCCTGCGTCTGACAGATTCTGGAACAGCTGAAAAAGACAGCTGATTCAAAAAGCTTTTATTTAATCTTCTCAGCTAAGGAAAGCAATTACTGAAAAAGTATTTCCAGTTTTCAAACGAAGGAAAATATATTCTGACTTGTTTCCTTTTTCTCTTTAAATAGAAATTTACCTCTGACACAATAACCTTTTCTCACAGAATGTTTTATATTAGCTACAAGTTTAACACTAACCTGATTAGTGAGGGAATGTAGTTCCGACGAAGCTAACCCCGATTTTATCGCAACTACCCTAACTGACTTCCACGACGCTGGGAAAACAGGTGCTCTTCAAATTATTTCTTCAGTGAAGTGCACAGTGGAATGTTGAAGCACACTTCACCTGATGTCATGAAGCCTAAAAGACTAGACTGCTAACAGTGGTGTGCTGTCGCAGTATGTGCATGTTGGCAGCCATCTTGGAGTTCCATCGGTGCCAACAAGCACTCCAGCTTGAGGGATTATCTGACTTTTGGTAAGTTTGTAGGGGGAAAATGGTAGCCAGCATACAGTTAGAAGGAGGAAACCTCCCGTGAGTCCTGACAGTTATCCTTTTAGGTTGAGTTCAAACAAAACCAGACCCAGAAAAATCTTAGTACATTTTTTAACATATAAACTGAAAGATGAAATTCTGAATAAAGCTCTAAAGATGAGCTCACTAACTGCGGAAGGAATTACTTTCAAAATACGGTCTGACATTTCATCCATCACAGCAACTAAGCAGTGGGAGCTGGGGAAGCTATTAGAACCCTTTAGGAAGCAGGGGGCAACAGCACAGCTTAAATTTCCTGCCACACTAAAAGTGATGTACAACAACAAAATGCAAGTTTTTAGGCGGGTGGAGGAAGCCGAAAGCTTTCTGCAGTCTATTTCGGGGAAGGGGTAGGCTAAGCAAAGCATTTGTAGGGTTTCTATTTCTCTTTCACCACGTCGGTTAAGATCAGATCTATGGATATATAAGGAGCATAAACTAGTTTTAAAACGTTCCCAAGACAATGTGTAATATAAGTCTTAATTTCCTGACTCTAAGAGGGGGGCCTCGCAGGCCAGGGTAGGGCCATAAAAAGAAAAGAGGGGGTTCTCCAGGGGGGATATGAGGGAAAGTGGGGAGGGAGAGGGTGGGGAGAACAGGGTTGGGTGCAGTTGGAGAAACGTTTAAAAAAATGTGTCCGATTCGCCCAAGGTGGTTCCTCAAAAAAAAATCTTTTTCTGCCAATAGAGATATGGCACAGCCAATAGTTGACCAAAACCTGAGGGTTCTGTCATGGAACTTAAATGGCCTAAGACTGAAGTATAGGATGGAGAAGATCCTTCAATATCTGAAAGACATCCCAGAACAAGTTCTTATACTTCAGGAGACACATTTAACAGACATCGAGATGAGGAATCTGTGTAAGTCTAGGAGCTGGGTCCAAGATGTAGTTTGCACCACGCAACAACTAACAACAAAGGGTGTGGCTATAGTAATTAAAAGAAACCCCGCTATCACAGTAGAAAAAGTAAAGTAGAAAAGATGGGGAGATGGGCCATTGCTAAAATTAAGTATCACTCTTATAAATTTACAGTGTCAGGATACTATGGTCCCAATACAGACAATCCAGTCCCTTTTAGGGGTCTGCTTTCTGAACTTTTATATTTTCCAGACCCCTTAATTTTGGCAGGTGACTTTAATGTGGTCTTAGACCCAGCCTTGGATCGCTCACTCAAGAGCAGAGCAATTCAGAACTGTAAGATGAGATCAACGATTAAAAATGCTATGAGACAGTTAGGATGGCTCGATGTATGGAGAGAAAAAATGGGAAACAGAAGAGGGTACACCTTCCATAATAAGAAGTATGGCCATAAGTCCAGATTAGAGTTTTTCCTAGTCAGCCTCGATCCGAAAAGTTGGGTGAAGGATGTAAAACATTTGGGGGAGCATCTTTCGGATCATTCGGCAGTAACCCTAATCCTCAAAGTTCCAGTTAGACTGACGGATAGGAGATGGACGTTAGATCGCGACATTCTGATAGAGAAAGATGTGATTGAGAGATTAATTGCAGAGACAAAAGATTTCTTCCAAATTAACATCGATAGTGCCCCAATAGAAATTGTGTGGGACACTTACAAAGCTTTCCTGACAGGATGTATAACGTCACTCCAGATTGCAAGACAGAAAAAACGTAGAGCTGAGGTGGAGGAGTTAGAGTGTAAAATCCAGAAGATAATGCTAAAGCTCATTACCAATGGGAGTAATCTGCCGTCTGGAGACACCTCAGCAGAGCTGCAATCTCTCAAATTAGAACTAGCAGGGGTGATTGAATCAAGACTAAAAAAGAGATGGCTAGCTAGCAAGCTTGCCCACTTCGAGTATGGGGAAGGTTGTAGAAAGCTCCTATCTTGGAAAACTAAACAAGACCTAGCTAGAGGAAACATAAAAGAATTAAAATGTGATGCCTATGGGAATGTATTCAAGAGCCCTGCAGAGATCGAAGAGGCTTTTCAAAGATTTAACTGTCCAAGAGGAAGAAATAAGAGCCTGGCTGGTCCAAGATGTCCTGAATAAAATTAGCGAGAAAGAATCTCACAATCTTAATAGTCAAATAACAAGAAGTGAGGTCAAGAAAGCAATAGCAGCAGGTAAACCCGGTAAAGCTGCAGGACCGGATGGACTACCTGCGAAACTGTACAAATGCCTGATGGAGATCCTCATCCCCGTCATAGAGAAGTTATTCTGGGGCGATAAACGTTTTATAGTTGCCACTGCAAAACTTTGGAATTCTCTTCCACTAAAGATCAGATCCTCCCAATCTTTGTTAACTTTTAGAAAAATGACAAAAACCTGGCTGTTCAACCAGTAAGTCTCTCCGATATTTGGTCTCTGCCTGCTGTCCTTAGCGCCGAGACACCTATGGGTAGTTGTGCGCTTTATAAATCTCAAAAATAAAAATAAATAAATTCTTTCATATCTTTGAAAAGGGCGGGAGTATGCCGCAATCTTGGAATGAAGCCACAGTGGCTTTGATCCTTAAACCATCAAAATCACCCAGCTCCTGTGATTCATATAGACCGATCTCTCTGCTTAATCTTGACTATAAAATCTTTGCTAAGATTTTAGCAGAGAGGTTGAAAGGAGTTACAAAAATTAAATCTGTATTTGTAAAGCGCAAACTACTCACCCTTACGGGTCTCAAGGCGCTGGGGGCCATCGTGGAAATTAAGTGAGCTATTGCCCAGACTCACATGGTGCTGAGCTGAGCTGCCGCCGGAGCCGGGGATCGAACCGTGAGCCCTGTGTTCCGAAGTCAGCTGCCCTGGCCACTGCACCAGGGCAGGGCAGGGAGTCTGTTGCAAAAGGGCAGACAGGGAGTCTTTTGCATAAGGATCAAAAAGGCTTGTGAAAGGGGAGGGGAATTCAAGACCTCACTTATAACTTGATAGGGGCAATAGATTTGGCAACTCTCCATAAAGTACCATTGGCCATTATTACTTTGGACGCCCCAAAGGCGTTCAACCGAGTCAACTGGGCTTATTTAATGCAAATATTGAGACTGTGCAACTTGGGGGAAAACTTCTGCAGGGCTGTAAGTTTGATTTACCAAACCCCTTTAGCTAGAGTTTTAGTGAACGGGAACATGTCTGCTCCAGTTAAAATCCAAAGGGGGACAAGGCAGGGGTGCCCGTTATCACCTCTGCTGTTCAATCTATACATCGAGCCTCTAGCTGGAAAGATCAGAAGTCATGCCGGAATATCTCCCTTTAAATACAAAACCTGGGAAAAAAAGGTGGCTTTATATGCTGACGATTTGATGGTATACACATCAGATTTAAATACGGCAATCCCAATAATATACAAGGTGGCCAAACAGTTTGGTCGGGTCTCTGGCTTTGAGATAAATGCGTCTAAGACGGAGTGTATGGCCTGGAATCTAGATGCAAATGTACATTTAATAAAAAATGAGATAAGGTATTTGGGTATCATAATTACGAAAAATATTGAGAAGATCACAGATACGAACCTTCACAAAACCAGCAAGGAGATATGCAACTCTCTAATAAGTTGGGCATATTTACCTCTAACATTAATTGGTAGAGGAAATTTAATAAAAATGATGGTTTTACCGAAACTTATCTTTTTATTTCAAAATATCCCCCTAGCATTTAAATATTGTGGTCTGAAGAAACTCCAGGCAAAAATAAATAGCTTTATATGGGCCTCTAAAGGTACATGGATAGCGTGGAAAAAACTTGCGTAGAAGGAAAAACAAGGGAGGGTTGTGTTTGCTGGACCTAGTTTCTTATGCATGGATATTCCTAATGAGGGCCTGGATAATGCTCATGAACGAACCAGACAGCTCGGACATTGGGAGAATGTTTAAGGAAATGTTGCTAGATCTAAAGGGAGGAGACCAAGGCTTTTTATATCAATTTAGTGACCCAAGATTTTTAAAAAAGGTAAGCCTAAAGATCCTAAATGGGTTAGCCTCTACATGGTTCAAAATCAGAAAATTATTGAAAATCAGTTACTACAGCGCATTGGCGCCTATTTGGGATGCTCCGGGCTCTCCCGAATGGACAAAAGACTCTCTGGTAATCCCCTTGAAAACAGCCGGAATATCGTCCTGGGCACAACTTGCACTAGAGGGCTCGCTGCTGTCGTGGGAAAATCTGAGAAGCCTTACGGATAATGAATTATCTAATTTTAAATATCTGCAAATTAAGAGCTGGCACCAAGCTGTCGGTATAACTGTTGGTATATCTAACGAACTGGAGACTACCCTGAGGAAGAAAGTCGGGAAAAATAAAGAGGTGGCAAACCTATATTGGCTTCTGATAGACCTGGCAGAGGGCGACTTCAAACTTCCATTGGAACTGTGGGGAGAGTGCTTGCCAGGCTCACATCCAGAAGAATTATGGCAAGTATCTTATAACATCTTTTATTCCACAGTCCAAGCTGCAAACTTAAGAAGAAATCACCTCTTTTGTCTCCACAGGGTGTACTGGTCTCCGTGAGCATAATCCTGGTATTTTTTTGGGGTCTTACCAAATTATGAGTCATTGTCCCCAGAGGAAAACAAGTTATTGTTTTATTTAGTATTACTTGCCCGGAGAGAAATCTGTAAATATTGGATTAAAAATATATCTCCGACGTTTTTAGAATGATTAAATTCTATTAAATATACAATGAAGCTCGATAGGGCCTCACGGAATAAGAAGAGCAACAAAAAGGATTTTTGGTTACCATGTGTGGATTGGCTAGAAACTTCTATCAACGGTGCAAACAGAGTCCAATGATTATGCCTCTACACTGTGATACTTTACCCCTCTGGTTGTTCTGTGAGGCACTCAGAGAGAAGGTCAGAACAGACCAAATATGGGAAAGAGAGGTTCTGTGTAAAGTGCATCCATCTAAATACAGAGCTCTCAAGTTGGTGCCAATCAAGAGGGGGGCCGCAGAGAAATCCAAATTGCTCTGTGTATAGCTAATGGCGAATGAGGACAAGAAAAAAAAAAAAGAATGTTATATATATATATACACGCCAAGGTGTATTGAAGAATGAGTGGGTGTATGAGTGTCTGTATGGATGATTTAGTGCGTGACTGACTGACTGTATAAGTGAGTGATTAAATGTGTCTTAGTGAATGTATGAGTGAGTGACTAATCTGTGTGAATGTGTGTATCAGTCTGTAAGTTGGTGTGTAAGTGGCTGCATGGGTTGATGAGTAGGTACATGAGTGTCTATATGGGTTATTGATTAGTTGTTTGAGTACCTGTATGGGTATCTGAGTGTCTGTGTGGGTGGGTGAGGGTGTGTGTGACTCCCTGCATGGATGTATGAGTGGGTGAATCCCTGGGTGCATGGGTTCATGAGTGCGTCTGTGAGGGACTGCATGGGCGAGTGAGAGTGCGTATGGCTGTGGTATATGGGTGAGTAATTTCATATGTGAAAGGCAGAATATGTGAGTGTTGGAGTATATAAGTGACTGTATGTGTGACTGAGTGATTTTGAGAGTGGCTGTATGGGTGATTGTGTGCTTGTGTCAGCGACTGTAAGGAGAGTAAGTATTTGTTAGTATCTGTATCAGTAGTGAGTCTGTGTATGAATCTGTATGGGTGAGTAAGTGGCTGTGTGATTGAATGTTTGGGTGAGTGAATAGGTGTGTGAGTAGCTCTAGGAGTGACTGATGATATATGAGTGGCTGTATGGGTGTATCAGTGGATATATTAGTGGCTGTATTGGTGAGTTACTGGCTGTATGAGTACCTGTATGGGTGAGTGAGTGGATGTGTATGTAGACCTATGAATCAGTGAGTGGGTATATACGTGTGGTATTGGTGTGTCAATGGTTTCAAGAATGGTAGTCCGAAATTTGGAGTGGGTGTATGAGTGTATATTGGGGGGTGAGTAGGTGCATCAGAGATCATGTGAATGATATCATCAGTGATGTCATTTGCGATGTCATCAGTGATGCCACTGACCATGTCATGAGTGATCTAATATGTGACGTCATCAGCAGTGCATTGCGGGGGCACGAGTTCTAATTAGCTCAGCTAACTATAACAGGGTCAATGCGGAGGTGATGGCTGCAGAGATCCCCGCCTCCGCTTAGCCTCAGGTGACTGATGCTACTCCCCTCGGTAATGGAGCACGCCGAATACTGAACGCCGAGACTAGGAACGCAGAAAGTGCACCTGGCTAGTGAAAGTGAGGAGCAGAATGGCCGAGTCGGGCGCCGAATGTGGAATGCGGCCAGCCGGCGGCAGGGAAGATTTCTCTTCCAAGTAAATAAAATCTTGGGCGCTCGCCGATTCGGGTCTTGGTTTTCGGCGCTGGACAAGGCGGACGGTGAAAGGCGAGACCCAGTGGAGACCCGGATGCTGATTTTGGGCGCCAGCAAGAGAATAGGCGGAGTGGAGTGGAGCAGCTGCTGTTGCGAGGTGAGGCGGTGATTGAAACTCAGAGGATATGTAGTGGGCTGAGCTGAGTGGAGTTGAGAAAGTGGAAAGCTGGCACTGGGAGCAGTGGTAGAACCTGAGTCTTGGAATTTGATAGATAATTAGTGGATAACTAACTTAACCACTGACAGCAACGAAGAACTTGAGCCACATAGGTTCCTAGTTTGAAGGAGAGATGGGGAAACACTTAAAACAAGGGAATGTGGTAGCCAAAGTAGATGCTGCAGCTGGGCTGAAAGCCAAAAAACGTTTAGTCCAAGCAAGAGTGAATCAGTCTTCGAATAGAGCGGGGAATAAAACAACCCGGTCGGGGTTGAACTCAAACCTCGAGAGCTCCGAGGGGGATTTGTCTGAGCCACAGCAAGGGGGGTGAGGACCCCTCTGGTTCGATTGTAATTGAGGGTTCTATCATTGACGAGCAGGAGCAGATCAGTGAATCAGCGATAGTGCCAGTGAAGAAAAAAGCTGAGTTAAAAAACTCCAGAGACTTTCCACTATTCGTGAAAAAAAATACCCAGCCCACTACTGCTCAAGCTTCACCACAACTAAATGCGGCTTCAGTAGTAGTACCAGAAGAAGTGACAGTTGATTCAATACAGACGTCGTATATACCATCACCTCTATGTGTCCCGGTTCCGGCCCCAGTGCCTTTGGCCGCCATATGGATTTTGCCAGAGGAGGGTCGCCCGGTGCTCGGCCAAACAAGTCCATTAGCTCCATCAACCCGGCTTTCGTTCCTTGATCAGTCTCCCATTGTTGAAACCACCTAAAACAGCAGCTGGAGGGTGGGCCACAGGCTCAGATTCCACCGCAGACATCGAACAAGAGCAGCCTAGAACCATCAGGGCAAACGGCTAGGTTGGATAGTCAATTGCAACAAGAAGAAACCGAATCATTAATTAGAGGAGCTAATACGCAACAGATTGAGATCAAGACTATGCTTAACCTTATATTGGACGAGATCAGAGACATGACGAGATCTCAAGAGACTGAGATAGCTGCCCTACATCTTTGGCTCGGAAAAATCGAAGAGGCAGTGGCTGGCTTTCCTATAAAAATTCAAGAAGCCGAATCGAGGATTTCTCAATTAGAGGACCAGATGAATGCCATGCTTCAGATAGTCAACTCCGCAGCGGAAGATAAAATAACTCTCGATTATAAACTTGAAGAATTGGAAAACCATTTGCGCCGTTCAAATCTTTGGATTGTTGGGGCACCTGAGGGGAGTGAGGGAGCAAACATATTGCAATGGGTTGAATCATTTATTAAGCAAAAGTTGCTCCCAGAATTTTCTGGAGATTGAACATTGACCAGGGCACATCGGGTTCCAGCTCACCTCCCACCCAATTCTAAGGGGTCCATTTTACGATAACCGGCGTTAAAAAATCTGCCATCTACAATAGCATGAGAAAACCGCCCGCCTGCACCATGGGAATACCGACCGAGCAATTATGAAGTCGCGAAGCAACCTCCGCCCGCGGCGGTAAAAACACACAAAATTCCGCCCGTCCATGTCCGAGTAGAAGATTAACCGTCCGCCACGGACGCAATCCCGCCCGAAAACCCAAATCCGCCCGCTCTGACGACCGAGACAACGACCGTGAAATTATGATCTCCCCGACATGAGCGCGGAAAATCCACATATTCCCCGCCCGCCACGGTTAACAACAGCGATGAATAACTGACACGGCGGAAGGCCTGGCGGCCACGTCCGTGCACGGAAATCATTTGCGGAACAAAGAAATACACACAACATGGCCAACAAGTCCACACAGCAAACTACGCCAAAATACCCAAACACAGAACACATCCCAAAGACACATGCCCCCTGCCAAAACTAAAAAACTACAAATCCCAGGACAACAGACACAACACACCTGAAAACGACAGACCATCATGACACACCCACATAGGTCAGTACAAAAGCAGCCTCTTCACAGACCACAATCCCTTGCACTACGACAAAGCGAAGACGCCATCAGACAACCCAGAGAGACACAAAGGAAAGCAGCACACCACACGCACGCACACATCACACTCATCACCACCACTACCAACCACCATCACCACTGAAACAACGGCACCACGAACCCCCTGCACATCACACACCACACACCACACAACCACCACACCAGCCCCACAAATAGCAAACCACACACCATGGCAACACAAAGAATGCCAAAGTACACTGCCACTGAGTTGACGGTCATGGTCGATGAGATCATCAAGGTGCACCCACAAATCTATGGGAACCAGGTCCAACAGACACCAGTAGCCACCAGAAACAGAATGTGGAGCAGGATCGTAGACCAGGTGAATGCAGTTGGGAACGTGCCACGCAACCGGGGTGAAATCACAAAGAGGTGGCACGACCTGAAAAGCGTGGTCAGGAAGAAGGAGGCCAAGAATCGTGAGCTGGCTGACAGGACTGGCGGCGGAAATCCCGCGCTATTCAAGACCTTCAAGGCGTGGGAGGAGAAGGTGCGAGGCATTCTGCATCCGGAGAGTCTCACCGGAATACCAGGGGGAGTGGAGGCTGGTAAGTACAAACAAATGTATACCAGCACACCGCTATGTACTGTCATGCACTACCAGAATGCCATAGCACCGAGGGCCAAACACCCCCATGTCCAGTACACAATACACAAGACATCTCTCACACATGCAACAGACACTCCCACACACTCAGCCCAAAGGTACCAACAAACAAAACCATGGGGGCATGTGTACAGTCAGCCAGCACCACAACTCCCACCAGGTCCCCTTGTACCCCAGATGCGCCGGAAGGAGCACTCCCCACACCCACACTCATGTGTCAGCCATAGCTGCACTAACCAACAAGTAACAGGTAAGTAGCCTTACCACAAACTCCGAGTATCGGAGGGGGACTGCAGAAGTACAACCCCCACCAGGCCCCTAGTCCAACAGCGCAGCAAGATGGAGCACTCCCCACACCCATGTGTCAGCCATTGCAGTGCACAACTCCACCCGACAGCCAGATATGTTTCCCTACATGGAGGGGTGTCTGTGGGTGGTAAGCCTTCACCACAACTCACAACACGGCCCCCACTCCCACAGACCAGCAAGATGGAGCACCCCTCCCTCTCATAACCATGTGACAGCCATTGCATTGCTCCCTCCAAACCAACAAGTAGGTAGACTACTGTACAGGGCGGGGTGTCTGTAGGCATGAGGACTGTACTACGACTAACATTTGGGACATGTCACGTAGCAGAGGAACAGGTAGCACTGCTCCCTGTCATAATCATGTGACTAATGTGCACACGGACATGAATTACAGAGTCATAGCCCACATGAGCCATCTCAAATACACTAACACGTAAGGAGTCACGTCTGCATGCACAAGTCTCACTGGAGTACTGACCCACATGCCGTGCACTGTGCCAGTCATCACACACATCAGCAACACCATCGAAGTCTTGTCCATGTAGTCGTGTCTGCTTGTTCCGTTGACATCGTACAACATCACCCATGTAAGTCTATCTTGTCTCAATGTAACAGAGTGGAACCACAGTAATGTCACATACACCACTGGACCCATGAACCACACAGCTACACAATGCACATTCAATATCTCATCCATCACATCTTTTTAGCCCCAGTGTCATGAAAGGTATATCATCTAATCAGTTGTCCCATATACAGTAGTTCAGCAAAGATTCCTGCCGATGACCAATAATGTGTCTGTAGTGTCTGAAGCGCACGTCACACTGTGATTTACAACATACCTAATATAGTCAACACCCCAAGAGCACTGCATTGCTGCACATGGCTGAGGGTAGCACGCACACCAAGGAATTGTCCCATCTGCAATACGTTGTGTGGCACACAACCATTACTCACTCACTACAATGCTTGCAGTGTAATGTCCCTAAATGATAACAGTGAGCAGATATGCTTGGTATGTCAGACATACACACACCTTTGTCTCTGCAGTGTCGTGTGGCCAAAACACGTCCCCTCCTGCACCCATATGTCACAGTATGTACCCCAAAACCATATTTCACCTCAAAAGCGTTGATGGGTCTGTACCCCTTTTGCCATCTGCGTTTCTAAGCGTTTCATTTGAACCCCAAAACCATATTTCACCTCAAAAGCGTTTATGGGTCTGTACCCCTTTGCCATCTGCGTTTCTAAGCGTTTCATTTGAACCCCAAAACCATATTTCACCTCAAAAGCGTTGATGGGGCTGTACCCCTTTTGCCATCTGCGTTTCTAAGCGTTTCATTTGAACCCCAAAACCATATTTCACCTCAAAAGCGTTGATGGGGCTGTACCCCTTTTGCCATCTGCGTTTCTAAGCGTTTCATTTGAACCCCAAAACCATATTTCACCTCAAAAGCGTTGATGGGGCTGTACCCCTTTTGCCATCTGCGTTTCTAAGCGTTTCATTTGAACCCCAAAACCATATTTCACCTCAAAAGCGTTGATGGGGCTGTACCCCTTTTGCCATCTGCGTTTCTAAGCGTTTCATTTGAACCCCAAAACCATATTTCATCTCCAAAGCGTTCATGGGGCTGTACCCCGTTTCCACCAAAGCCACAAAATGTAGGGGTACTGCAACACACACCGATTGGCTATCCAAATCCGTCCCATGCCATGTGCACCCATCACACTATTCCATTGCCTTGATCACGCACACACATTGTAGAGCCATACACACGCATCTGGGAAATCAGTGCACAACTGTGCACCAACTGTGAATGTCAGACATCTAACACAAACCTTGCAAGGTGCAACACAATAACCTTTCGTCTCCGCCCCACAGGTGACGAACAGCATGATGCTGGAGAGGGAGACAGCAGCCATCACAGCCAGTCCACAAACCCTCCAACCAGACTCACGGATGTGGAAGACCTGGACACCTCTTCGGACGAGGACTCCCGACCAGGCACATCTGGTGTGGCAGGGCTCAACCGCTCCCCAGGACCCCTCCTACCCACCAACCCATCTCCCAGGGCTGGTGACCAGTCCCAGGCCCCTGCTGCCACGGTCATTGCGGCCACCACCACCGCCGCAACCACCACCACCACCAGCAGGGCCTCCCTGACCACTCACCCTGCGCAAGGGGCTGCACGCACGTCGACATCGACCCTGGGAGCCACAACGAGGCCCCGGGTGACCACTGTGGCGAGTGGGCAGGTCGGTGGCAGCAGTTCAGGTGGGAGGAGCAGGGTCAGGCCAACGCCATCAGAGCCTGGGAGCCAAGCCCTGCCGCAAATCGCCAGAGTCCTTGGGGCCTATGAAGAGGCCCAGGGACAATGGGCCCGGTCATCTGCCGATACGCGGGAAGTCCTTGGGGTGTTGAGGTCCATGGACGCCCATATGGGCCAATTCGTGACCCGTATGGGCAAACTTGTCGACCTCATGGGCCAGCTAGTGGTGGCGGTGAGGGCCCAATCAAGGCCAACCACACCACCTCCGCCACCACCTGCTGGGGCGCAGGTCCGTGCAACATCCAGTTCCCCTGCGTCCACAGCGAGTGGGCAATCCTCAGCCACCACCAGCAGCCCACAAACACAGCCCCCCTCTCAAACGTGGAAGGGGTCGTCCGAAGAGGAAACAGGTGTCCAGAGATGACTTTGCACGCTCCAAACGCCAGTGAGACAGCCAGCCACGGTGGCCATCTACTGCATTCACTTGGACTACTATCCTACCCCACACTGCCATGTGAATGGCATGTGTCTGTCGGACTGTGGACCCAGAACAACATGGGTACACCTTGACCATCACGCGGACATGTCCGTCAACTCATTGTTCCAGCATGCACCACTTTTGTCATCACCTTGCCCACAATCACATGTCACTGCTCAAAATAAATACACCTGGATCACATTCTGTTGTATCTGCTCTGTGTTTAATCAAGGATGTGCAACCGTCACCATGATCAGAAATGCATCAGGAGTGTGGTATGTCGATAGGCCAGGAGAGGCTGTAGGGACCTAGGGGTGAAAAACAGAACAAGAGTCCATTGAATGTGTGTGTCACACACTCATCACACAGTACTTGTCATCAAGTTCAAGCAATGTACACACATCTCACAGAGCAACAGGGCACAATGCCACAGCCACTGTCAGTGGCATACTACCCTGGACATGGACCATTGCCACACAGCACTCAGTGAACAATAGGCCGCCGTGACAATGCACACATACACCTACACAACTACAGCAACATCAGCCGACGTACATGGTCACTCACCGTCAAGTGAAGTAGCGGGCGATGAGCTGCTGACGCTCATTCACTGCTTCCTCCTCTCCACTGTCCTCGTCACTGGACACGGCCTGGTCTGCAGGCGGGGGCCCTGGCTGATCACCGTCATCCACTATCAGGGGGATCTGCCTGCGAATAGCGAGATTGTGCAGCATGCAGCATGCCACAACTATCTGGCACACCTTCTGTGGGGAGTATGCCAGTGCACCCCCGGTGCGGTCCAGGCATCTGAATCTGGACTTCAGGAGTCCAAAAGTCCGCTCCACCACACGTCTGGTCCTCCCATGTGCCTCATTGTATCTGACATCAGCTGGTGTCCTGGGATTACGTAGTGGGCTCAGCAGCCAAGGCCCGTTAGGATATGCAGAGTCACCTGGGTGTGAGAAACACAGAGAATCGTTGCAATTCCAACAGGATACAAGACAGCATGTCACACCCAGCACGCTACACGAGTATGCATACTCACCAACAATCCATGCACGGTCCGGTTGAAGATTGGACATCATTCGTGGGAGGATGCTGTGGCGCATGATGTGCGAGTCATGGGTGGAACCGGGAAACTTCGCACACACGTGTGTGATGATCATGTCCGCCAGGCACACCACTTGCACATTCAGGGAGTGGAAATGTTTCCGGTTCCTATAGATGTGCTCCATGACCTGTGGTGCAACAAGGCCAACATGGGTGCAATCAATTGCACCAACAACGTGGGGGATGCGTCCAAGGGCATAGAAAGCACCCTTCACTGCCGCCAAATCACGAGCCCTGGGGAATCGGATGTACCGGTTCCTGTACAGCATCATAGCTGACAGGACATCCCGTAGCACCATGCTGAACATGGGTTGGGACATTCCACCTCCACTGCCTACCGTGTGTTGGAAAGATCCGGTAGCGAAAAAATGCAGTGCAGCCATCACCTTAGCCGTGGGGGTGAATGCTGTTGGATACACCCTGCGAGGACGAAGGTGGGGTTCCAACATGGCACATAGGTGATGCAGGGTGGGTCGGTCCAGCCGGAATTTACGAATGACCTCCACATCCTCCATGTCTGACAGCAATTGGTAGGGGCGATGTATGTTTGGTCTCCTCCTAGGACAGATGGAAGTGGACACATGTCAATGCAACACACCACATGGCACTTTCACATACACATAACTAAAATTACTGACAAAGCAATAGAATCACAGAACAGCTGACAAGTAGGGACAGCACAGCTACAATACTCTTACACAGGTCCCATTACCAATAGCAATGGCTACTGACACAAACCATTGCTATGAGCATGCACATGGGGATTTAGGCCCTAATAGCTTGAAAGGCATCATGATGGTTTCAGACTGCATAGGTGGGAAGCGACAACACCACGGCAATATACCTAGCTGCTGTGCCAGACACAGCTTCCGAGGCTGGGTGAGTATGGCACACACCAACAACACAATGTACACAGGCTGAGCGGCCAAAACAAGTGGGTCCTGTTGCACAATGGGATATGAGACAGTCAATGATGTCCCTAGTTCACCCAATGTACAGCACTGTACGTATCACACCTCCAACACACATTGACAGGTGTACACATTGACAACTCCATGACAACACAGCTGTGTGAATGCAAACACACATCACAAGTGACACGTAACGTTGCACGTGCCAAGTGGGAGATGTACATTGAGAAATATGGCATGTGTGTGCATATGCACATCCCATGCTCCCATGCTAATGTGTACATGATGATGTGCCAACAGACATGTGGAGGCTGAGCACTGGCCGTCAATGCCTATGCACACAGCATGAAGTGGCCCTGTCCAGTGTGGACATGCTCCCACACACAAATCATGGCCACACCTGCAAATGCATGGCGCACATTCAACTGTGGATTCCACATGGCACCAGCGGACTGTACCCGCCATGTACCAGGCCCTTGAGGCCAACTCCAATGGCCCTCGCGACTGCATCCTGCGTGTTCGACGATAGAGGTAAGCGTACCGGGACAGCTCGGTGCAGGCCATTGTGTGCATTTGAAGTAGGCAGACATGGTACACCAATTGCAGCAGCTTGGACCCACTGGAACAGCCCCAGGGGGCTATATGAGTGTGGGAGGGAGACCGGCATTACCACAGCTTCCAGGGACTGCTGCCTGGCATCCCTCAACAACACCTGCCGCTGCTGCCACATGTCCACCTACATGTCGACGACTCTGAAGATATGTCCAGGTCCACTCACCAGCGAGGAGCTGGAGATCATGGATTCTGAGCTCCACGCACACTGCCCAAGGCTATTTATAGAAAAAGTTGTGTGTGTAAGACAACTACAGTGTGTGTGGGAGTGCATGTGGGGGACACACATGTCGTTGATCCGCAGCACTATGATTCTGAGCCTGTGGGGTTCCAACATGCACTGCTTACCATGCTAACTACAGGTGTAAGGGGTATGTAGGCTCTCTGGCGCTTTCCCATGCATGTCCCTCACGAGTGGTGGTACATGGCATTTCCATGTCACACATCCAGTGACGCAGCCACTTGGCAATGCAGGACTCAGGGCAGTCATTGCTTGTGTGAATGGCTGGCTGGGTCCCTGCTGGCCTTCTCAGTCGCAGCAGACCTGGGCTGCACATTGACTGCACAATCCTAGAAGGAGACAACACTGACTGTACAGTGGGTTACATGTGTCTTTTGTTCAGGACTCTCCTGAAATGCGCAAACTCAGCCCTGTTGATTGGACACACCATGCCTTGTGATAGGGATGTGTGTGAGAGATAGTGGCACTGAATGTGACCTCCATTGCGGGGTGAGCCATTCACAGGGTGAGTACGTTGAGGGCTGTGCAGTGTTGGACACAGTGAGTCCACCCACAAAGTTGTGTTGCCTTGTGATCTATGTGTTGGTCCACCTGACAATGGACAGTAGATGTGGGCTGACTACACATTGCTCAATGTGCTGGCAACCTGCATGTGAATGGGATGGACAGGTACTGTGTACACACTCCCAGCAGCATGCATTCACATGTGGTGTACACATGCTGTTAGGCCATGTCCGATTACTTCCTGGCTCTGTTGCACATCTCTGAGTATTTGGGATGGGTCAGCAGCATGCCACTGTGATTGGTGGATGTGGGTGATGTTGAGAAGTGTATGAGTGATATTCCAAGGCTCCTGTGTACCATCCCTGCAGTTTGAAGTCTTCCAGCCCAAGGGCTTGTGATGAGCCATTGCATCCAAGTTGATGCCTCTGTGTATGTGTGACCGACAGTGCAGCCAATTCCACAAAGGGTGTGACGTCATCTGCCGGATGAGCTACTACGTGGCGATAACGAATCGGGGGATGCCCCTCGTATTGTCAGGTCAGCACGGCGCTGCATTTCACCAGTAATGGTCTGCATCTTGACAGTCACACAGCCTGTGCCGGATGCATGTTTGTAGGGGCATCAGCAGCAAGCAAGTGTACAGTATTGTGGGATGGTGTCTTTTGCTGTGAGAGGCAGCATGTGTCCACAGCCTACTCATAATCTGGGTAATGTGATGTTTGTTGTGTGATGCAGTGCGTTGTAAGTGTACTCTGTGCTGTGTGCATCTGACATGCATATGCTATTCCTGAGGCTCAAGATGTAATTTGAGCACTCTGCATTCTCAATGCACTCAGAGTCGTAGCCCTCAGGAACAACCTGTAGTAGGCTGGAGTGGCAATTCACATGTATGTTTGAGGCACTGTGCCTACTCTGATTTCGTTCTGTCATATGTGTGCGATGCCTCACCTCATATCTCTGGTACTTACACATCCGGCACACTGTGCAACAGCAGTTGTGCTCGTGTGAACGACAGGTGGATGGCATGGGCTCATGGCCATTGTGGCCTGTCATGTTGCAGTCTGTGTGAGTGGTTTCCCATTCTGCTCCATGCAGGTATGTCTTTGGCCTAATTATGTAGTGGTCATCCTTGCCACCATCAGGACAGTGGGTGTGTACACCGCGATTTGTGGCTATGGTCGCAGGGTGACACAGGCCGGGTGTAGTGCTATGTGACAGCAATTTCTGAGTCACCTGAGGACAGAGGTGATACATCCATGTTTGCTAACACAGGGGACGTGGACTCTGGCTCCTCTTCAGCCACGCGGAGGCCAATGCCCGCCCTCCCATCTACTTCCACTGGTGCAACACGTGTCGGCACAGGGATGAAGGGTAGAGTTTCCTTCACACCAGGCACAGCTGCCCCTGCACATGTGACCCCTGCTGCCCTCAGTGCTGGGTCTGTTGAGCTTATGCGCCATCTCTGCGTGGGCCAGACAGCTCTCCTCAATCACGTCATTGCCCATGACATCATTTTGCCGCAGGTGACATAGTTCATGGAGGGCCCACATGTACGCGTGGGTGGGCTACACCAGACTGTCCAATGGTTGTCCCCCCAGTCAAGGTGGGCCTTCAACTGGGCCAATCTCAGGCTGACATTCCTGACCCTTTCTCCACCCCCTGGGCAGTGGCACATCTGACAACAGCAGGGCACGAGTCCTAAAATAAGAAGTGGGGGACGCTGACGTCACGACAGGAAGTGACATCACGGAAGGTGGCTTGCACCGTCAGACTCATTGCCTCCCCTCGCTCACCCCTGATATGCGATTGCATCGGAGAAGCCAGCGCGTGCACAAGCAGCTCCGATCTCGCCCCAGAGAGGCCAAAGAGTGAATGTGTGGGTCCATTTGCCCCAGTTATCTGTCTCGGGGTAAAATCAGTGGGGGGGACGCCGTCCACCCGCGTGGTACCCCGACTCGAGACCTGGACAACAGTGACAATGCATGACAGCCTCCGGTGTCCGGATACACCACATGCAACACACAGAGGCTGTGGCTGCCCTAGCGGGCCAGGCCGCAAACACAATCCCAGACGAAAGGTAGACTCACCCCGGTGTGCATAGTCATTACAACCGCTGCCATTGACAAGGGACCCATGTGGTGAGACATGGGCCTCAGGGTGACGTGCCTCCGAGCCATCCCCCGCCAACGAGTGTCATGCAACTCACACATATCGCAAAGCCAATAGGACACTTTGCATGCACACCAGGTCTCGAGTCGGGGTACCACGCGGGTGGACGGCGTCCAACCACTGATTTTACCGCGAGCCCGATAACTGTAGCAAATGGACCCACACATTCACTCTTTGGCCTCTCTGGGGCGAGATCGGAGCTGCTTGTGCACGCGCTGGCTTCTCTGTTGCAATCGCATGTAAGGTGTGGGCGAAGAGAGGCAATATGTCTGATGGTGCAAGCCACCTTTCGTGATGTCACTTCCTGTTGTGACGTCTGCGTCCCCCCACTACATATTTAGGACTTGTGCCCTGCTGCACACTGAGAATGTGTTGCCTGCGAGATGTGACCAGGAGAAGGGCGCCATGACCTCCCACCCACCAAGCTCCACTGCCATCCCGTGCCCTGGGTAGCCTGTGCAGGCGGACAATGTAGGGGGTACACCTGGTGGACAGGGGATGTGAGTGCCTTGGCAGGGCCTGGCAGACGCACAGCAGTATCCAGCATGTCCCCAGAGGGAGGGCTAACGTCTACACCTGATGCAGCATTGATCGTGTGCCCGCCTGTTGTGCCCACACGAGTTCACATTCATCCCCAGACAGGTGGGCTTTCCAAATACCCAACACAGTGGAAATCTAGCCCTCCGGAATCCTCCACACACAGTCTGTTTCAACAATGCATGTGTGCACCTACCCGTGTCACCAACCCACCTGGGCCAAGCGGAACTCCCGCTTCACATGCCACATGTGTGTCTTCCACAGTTGTGCTTCTCTCTCAGGGGCGGACCTCCAACTGTCCCGTAGCACACAGACAGCACCGAGTCGAACTGGCATCCTGTTTGAATGGTAGGCACACTCACACATCTACCTGTGACACAGTGGTGGCTGTGATGGCTATTGTGAGTGCCATGGCAGTGTTGGTGGCCATGTCAGGGTACACTCACACACATTGCATACGCAGCTTTTCGTGTCACTACTCTGCACATCGGACTGGCCACTGTCCCTGGTGTTGATCAATTTTGCCGCATGTCTATGTAATCTGTGACTGGATGCTGTTGTTCCTGTAGTCGGTTGTGTCTGTGTAGTTGCTTATTGCAGTTGTTGCTGTGTGTGCATGGTTAAGTGAGGCACATGCCGTGTATGGTACCTCAACAATTGCAATGTCTGGTCTCACATTCCAATGTGTTGTACACGTGGCAGGGACTTCACTTCTTTCAGACTCTGCTACTTGTGTGTGTGTGATGAATAAGTATTTTTGTGATACGGATTGTCTGCATGTATTTGGTGGTATTTCAGGGAGAATGTATCTGTGTCATGTTTGCGTGCAAGCAAAGCACAGGGTGTGAGTCTAGCCACAGGATGACAGGTAGCATGTGCAGAGTATGCGGGTATGTGTGAGCTTACTTGCTGTGTGGCCAGCAGTGTAGGTGTATGTTAGTCTTGTGATGAACATTGGGCCTGGGCACATGGCTTACTTTCAATGTCTGCATTTGGGAGGTGTAGGTGTGTGTGTGGTGTGAGTGGTGTGACTTTGGGGTAGTGTTGGTGTGTGTGTGTGCGCTCTGGCAATGTCGACTACACACGTGTTACCCAGGCCCATGGTGGATGTTTGTATCCGTGTTCAGGTCTGCGAATGTGTTCACATGTGTGTGTTGTATGTTGCACAGTGTGCAGTGTGTGGGTGTGTCCTTGCAGTTCAGGATGACTCCTACTTGATATGTTTCGGACATAGTGTGTCTGCAGGGTGTGTGACTGTCAAGATTGTGCCTTGTTCAATTGAGCATGTATGTGAATTTCTGCAGTTCTTACTCACTGTGCAGTCCTGCCCACCCACACTGATATCGTGTGTGTGTTTTGTCATGCATTGCTGTAGCATGCTTTTGCGTGGCTCCTACTTTTGCTTGATGAGTGTGATGTCAGACTGTGAAGGTAATTATACACATATGTAGGACTGTGCTTTGTAGTGCCCAGGCCGTCAGTGTTAATGTGATTATCTGTTGGGCCACGTCAGAGTCTGACAAGTCTGGGCCCACAAGCTGTAGTATTTCACTAGGTCCACTGTTGCGGCAACTCATATGCATTGACATCCAATGACACTAGACTACATGGTCATCTCACGACTCTCGTGTACTTCACACACTCTCATCCTCTCTCATTCATACTTGTCTTCGTAAAATAATTCTACCGAGTCACATATTTGCTTCAAGGCATGTATTTGGACTTACTTCCTCTGTGATGCAGTATAGTGGACACTACTGGCAGCAAAATGCATGTGGAGGATATACTTAGCATGATTACACATACAAAAGGGGGTACGGGTAGATGTGATTAGTTGTTGACTGTGGAATGAAGGCTTCAGAGTTACAACTGCCTTGCCCTTGCTATGCTAAAGTACATTTGCTAATTACTGAGGAGCTGTAGACTTTGACACAGACAGTATTCATTTTGCCTACCAGACAGCTTGACATCATAGGCACAGTACATCTCAGTTCCATGGTACAGGTTTACTACAATAGTAACTCCGACACACCTGCGTCAGAGGTGACATCAGAGCATGAGCCTACATGCATGCAGCAGCGTCTCACTAGTTGTTGCAATGTGGTGGCTACTGAACATGACACAATAACTAGGGCCATGTTGTAGGGGGTTGCATTTGTTGTCCATGCAAAAGTCCGGGCACGGAAGTACAGACGATGGTGAGGTGACAGTTCTCACGTAATACAGCAGACAGATAAGTGTGTACTGACAGGTGCATGTGTTCAGGTGCGCAGAATACATATTATGGCATAGTTGTTCGTGCAGTATTGGCCATGTGGTTACTGTACACAAGTCCCATACCTCTGCCTCCCCCTGTTCATGCAGAGACATGGGATATGGTGAGGAACAAAGTGCATGTCCCGAAAATGTCCGATGTCATGGAAGTGGAGTTGATGGTGAGGTGTTTGTTGCAGATTGTATGGTATAGTTGTTGTACAGCTAACTGCCCACTCCATGCGAAAGCCAAGCATAGGAACGGTGTTGAACATCATTGTTCAATTGGGGGTATTGAGTCAGGGACCGATGAATTGACAAGTTGTCAGGTATGCGATACCTTCCAGCAGGGCATCCATGGCATTGGTGGTAAACATGGATGCCATCCAATGAAGCGGATGGTGGCTAGCAACGTGTCATCGTAAGTTGTCCCTTGTAGAAGCCTGATGGGACATGTTGGATGACAATCGATGAAACTGTGATCCAGAATACGTTGTGTGGAGGCACACTGGTCCCATTGCAGTGTGTGTCCGATTGCACCCACATACGCCATGCCCCCATACACTGAACAGATCCTGTCGTGGGCGTCCAGGGGTGCAAACAAGTGTACCAAGTCCGCCTTTGGACATGCCGGGTTGGAGAGACATAAATCCACAGGACAGTGGAACGGACACCTCCGACAGTAGAAAACGGGGATGACGCAGCTGAACATTGCAATGCGGTAAGTTACTCGGTAACTTACGTTCAGCATAGCCAGATTTTCACAGCCCACTATCTGTAGCAAGCTCTCAATGTACAGCTGCATCTGTCCGGCGTAGTTGGAAAGCAGTGGTGCAACAGCCATTTTGCTACAGGGTGATGTGATGGCGTGCTCCGGCTGCCTGTGCAGTCAGCAGAGTGCAACCTCCGACGATGCTGGGAATTCTGGAATGGTTGTACGGAGGCAGGACTTGGGTTATAGCTTGTGCGGAGGACACAGGCCCTCATCCCACATGCTTCAATGAATGGTCAAGGCCAGTGGTGTCTGACTCCTTCCAGATTACTTGCATTTGACTCACATGGAGGAGTGGTATAATTGTTTTTGGTGTTATTAACTTTCTTTCATGTTGGGCGCTATCTGGCAGTGGACGGTTTACTCTGCATGGCTATGTTTGGCTTCTTGTTGGTACAATGGCTCCATTCTCCTGCATAAATTGTTGCAAGGTGATTTCAGAGTAGGAATGGAAGGCCATTCAGTGCTATCTGCTCTCCCGTGTGTGGGCGGGACACTGCGTTTCCGCTATACATTGTGGCTTCTGTGTGGGTGTAGTAATTGGAAACACCTGTTCTCAGGCAGCAGGGTTTTTCAATTTTGTACATTGCATGTCTTGATATTGCGAGCAGGATGGTATAGGTATTTTTGGATGAGACTGGCGTGCCTTTTGCGGACGAGGTCCATATTCTGCGCTGTTATGTAGCAGCCGCTGTGTGCTTCGCCATGTTTTACACACAAGGGTGTGTCCTATTTTGCCATCACATTACTCCCCTGTTCGGGACACTTGTGTGACATCAGGTTGACAACTGTGAGTTGTCGGTTGGGGACATGACTGATGCAGGAAGGCCACGTGACATGTGCCTTCAGGGTGGGGCTGGTGTGTGCTGTGTGTAGCTTGTGACCCTGTGGTGTTTGTGTGCAGCCCATGCATGGCGCTGTCGTTGGCCTCTGCATTGTGCGCATGTGTACCTGCTTCATCGCCGCTGCGCTGCAGTGCCGTGACGGGGACGTCACTTCCTGGTCCCGGGTAGTGGGTGCCCAGGATGTTGCGAGTTGTTTTTTTTTGACAGGTGGGACATGTGTGGGTATAGTGGTGGATGTGTCCTGTCCACACAGGGGTGTCTGGGGGGCCATGTACAGTTTTCCTGCCCTTGCACTGTGTGCAGTGTTTGCGTACCCTTGTTGTGTGTCTGCCTACCTGCGTCGTCGTGGCGCGTTCAATCCTAGGTGGTGCATCAGTTAGAGCATGGGGATGGCCTGGAGTGCAGGATTCATCTCTGGGTGGGCCGCCTTTTTAGTCTCCGTACTGAACAGTCGGGTTTCCGCCTTGGTATCTCGTGCGGTGTCTCTTTGCCGGTGGGGCTGTTTGGTTGTGGCATCGTAATTTGTACGCCGGGCGGTACATCATTTCGTCGGACGGTGTGTCTCCATTGGCTCGCGCCTCTATGTAGACGGGCGCACTTTGATGGCGGGCGGCGCTGCAGGCTTATGGGTGGTGTTTGCCTGACTTTTCACATCCTAATTTTGCGGGCGTGTGGGCCGTTGCTGGCAGACGGTAACTAGCGGTTTTTGCCTCCGACAGCATGGCGGTTGTGCTTCTGCCCGACATCGTAATGGACCCCTAAGTTCCCCCATACTATTTTGACTAACTTTGCTGATTACCGCGTGAAAGAGAACATTTTGGCTAAGGCAATTCAGCAGAGACAGTTTGCTATTAATGAGGGGACTAAATGTCGGATTTTTGCAGATATGTCTGTGGTGGCTGCAAGCAGGCGTAAAGAGTTTGTGAAACTTTTGTATCTCTTCAAAGCTCAAGGGGCACAGGCTTCTATTGCGCAACAATCAAAGCTTAGGGTGCTGGTAAAAGGGAAATTCCATATGTTCTCACGCATTGAGGAAGCCCAGGAATTATTGAAAGAGATCTCTATTTTAAAATGAAGTTGTGGGTTTTCTTTGACTTTCAGGGTGTTCAGGGTTTTCACTGTTTTGGGGGGGGGGTAGGTCACCCATGGTGCAGGTCCAGGGCACCACATAGTGAAGCAGGGGGGGAGAGATGTGAGAGGACCACATTTTTCGGGGGGTGGGGGTTCACAGGGTTCGGGGTGGGGGGCTGAGGGATTATGGCAGTAAAAAGAGCAGATGCAAACAGGACTTAGATGATTGGAATAGGAGTCTGATCCACAATATTTACTATAGATTTTGGAAATATGAATACAGCTAGAAGATGTTGTATAATATCATTAAATGCTAATGGTATGTTGAATATACAAAAATACGGGGGGCTTATCAGATGGCTCATCAAGTTAAGACCTCAAGTCCTCTTCATCCAAGAAACCCACTTAAAAACAAATCTACCAAGGCTTTTTATACTGGGGGTGTTTTCTAGAGCCTTTTTTGCCTCAGCCGGTGTAGCGATGAGGGGGGTAGCCATTTATTTTTGTAGAGATATGGCCTGGGAATTTGTTCAAGTAAAGAGAGATCTCCAGGGAAGATGGATATGGGTCATGGTGAGGATTAATGGGAGTATACTGAATTTTATTAATTACTATGGTCCAATTCTGGACGAACCGTCTGTATTATCAACGCTACATGAACTTCTTATTGGGGTCCCTGGTCAGATTGTCTTGAGTGGGGATTTTAACTACATACAAGACTTAAGAGAAGACACCTCAAACAAAAACAAGAAACAGCTGAAGCCAAAGACTAAAAAAGTCTTTGAGGCATTAATACAAGATCTTCAGCTAATTGACTCATGGCGTAAAGTTAATCATGGCATTCATGATTATACCTGCTTCTCTCGCCAATTTCAGACAGCTTCACAAATAGATTATTTTTTAACATCTCGATCCCTAGATCTCGTAGAAGCAGAAATCGGTGTAAATGCATTCTCGGACCACTCCTATGTTAGAGTGGAACTAGAAATCGAGGATGTGAGGAGGAGGAGGTCCAGGTGGCAGATGGACCGCCTTCTTCTTCAAGATCTTCAATGGGTTGAGGGATTTAGAGAGTGGATACTTGATTTCTTTAAAAGGAACGAGGGGTCGGGCAAACTTTTTTCTGTATGGGGTGGATTCAAGGCGGCAGTTTGTGGACAAATGATTGCCGTTTCAGCAGCGCAGGCGAAAAGTCGACGTTTGAAAATTGCGGAATTACAGCTAGCCCTTGAAAATGCCTCAAGTTCATGAAATTCCCCCTTATGGGGTCAGTGGGAAAATGCGAAGAGGGCTCTGAGGGACTATTTTATTGTGGAGGAAATTAACAGTTCACGGACCTATCAACAACGGGTTTATGAAGAAGGCCAGATGGTTGGAAAACTTTTAGCGTGATCCACTAAGACACGACAAGAAACGGCCCTTATCATGGAGGTAATAGATCCTAAGACCAGTTTAGTAGTGGCTGATAGGGAAGGGATCGCTCGTGTTTTTGTTGAACACTATCAACAGCTTTATACTACTAAATATATGGTCAGCCAGGAAGTGCTACATGAATATTTTGCAGGGGTAGAACTTCCGAGGCTATCCAAAAGCTTAGTTGAATAGGTGCAACGGGATATACTACCAGCAGAGATTTTGGCAGTCTTAAAGTCTATTGCTGGAGCGAAAGCTTGTGGTGAAGACAGACTGCTGAATGAATTTTATAAAGTATTCGCTAACGAGCTGATCCACTTTTTGATTAAATTGTTTAACTATGTAAAGGTTGGAGGTATTGTCCCCCCTGAGTTCAAGAGGGCGATTGTGGTTAGTTTTGTGAAAAAGGGCAAGAAACCCAATAATGTTAATTCATATAGACCAATCAGTCTGTTAAACGCTGACTATAAGATCTTGATGAAGATCTGGGCTCAGCGATTCACCCCACTAGCCTAGGAAGTGATTCATGGTGACCAGTCGGGGTTTGTTGCTGGGAGGACTATGTCATCCAATACAGGGTTTTTGATTCAAGCGCTTGATTATTTTAGTATCAACAAGACGCTGGCTTGTATTATGATGGTTGACGCGGAAAAAGCGTTTGACTTGGTTAATTGGGACGCCCTATTCTATGGTCTAGGAAGGTTTGGTGTTCCGTCTCAAGTTATTATTATGCTTCGAAACGTCTATCAGGGGGCTCAGGCTCAGTTGGTAATTAACGCAAACCAAGTAGGGTCAGTAGATGTCAATCGAGGGACCAGACAAGGGTGCCCACTTTCGCCCCTATAATTTACGTTCTTTATAGAACCTCTGGCTATTAAAATCCGAGCTAATACGGATATCCAAGCCCCGATTCAGGGTATGGCTAAATTAAAGCTGTTTGCTGATGACGCTATTTTATATCTCAGCCCCGAAAAGCAGAATTTAGATTGGACTCTAGACGAATTTAGCCAATTTGAACTTACTGGGGGCTATAAAATCAACCAAAACAAAACTGAGATTTTAATGTTGAACACCGGTATGGATTTTCTCCCGGCAAATTTAAAACACCAGGCTCTTAGATCAGATCCCTTACGGTATCTGGGAATCTTTGTTACAGGTCAATATGGGCAGCTATTTAAATTGAATTATGAGGCAACAAGTAGAAAAATTCTGAAATTATTGGAAAATTGGTCACGCCTTCCGTTAACCTTGATAGGTCGTGTTGCGCTTATTAAGATGTCTATACTTCCACTTTTAATTTTGTTGTTCACTAACATACCTACTAAGATTAATGTCAGCTACTTTAAAGGGCTTGAATCTATGATCAGGTCGTTTGTATGGAATAAGAAGGCTTCCAGAGTCAAACTCCCAGTGTTACAACTGGATACGAATCAAGGCGTGCTGTCATTACTGCATATTCGAACATACTATGAGTCAGCGATTTTGGATTTAACAGCATGTTTATTGTCCAGTACAGGGCGATTAGATAATTTCTTTTTTGACAGGATGATACAAGACGCTGGCTCGCAGACCCCAACATTTCTTAAAACTTCAAAACTCCCCAAAAAAACTAGATATAAAACTCTCCTGGAATTTTCTAGTAGACTACAGTTTTTTTTAAACAAAGTGGCTTTTCTGGGCTTCATGTATTAAAGCTAAGCGAGTGTAAAAGTTTGGGCCTTCATATTCATTCCAGTCATCTTAAGATTTGGAAGGATTGCGGTTTGGAAGTATTGGGGTGTTTTAATATTCAGGAAAGAGTGATCACTTGGCAAGAAGTACAGATTAGATGTCGCGATCGCAACAAGCCGGTCTTTTTTTAATATTTACAAATTGTACATTTTATGAACAAATACAATCTTTTATCTTGTGGTGTTCCAACTAAATTGGCGACTGCGTTATTTACTGCTAATGTTAGAGGGGTGGGCAACTGGTACCGGCTGCTGCGCTCCCAAAATAAATTGCCATTGGTTGAGAAGTTTTTGAAGAGAGTAACCCAGGAGACTCAAAGTTCGTTTTCTAGTCGGGAGTGGCAGGCCTTATCCCAAACAGGCAGTAGGGCTTTAAGAGCCTCCAATTTTAAAAGAATGGCGTTCTTGTCCCGTTGGATGGCTTATTTTACCCCCAAGGCGTTGAATAAAATCTATCCTGAGGTGGAGAATAGGTGTTTTCGTTGTTTGACTGAAGATGAAGGGGGATGGAGACACACATTTTTCACCTGTCCTAAACGAGGGGTGTTTTGGGATAGGATCTTTGTGGCCATAAGTCGGGCATTCCAGAAACCGCATGATCCAACAGCGGAGGCAGCCCTCTTTGGTATAACGAGCCGGGGGGCTAATCTGTCAAAATCAGAGGGGACATTTTTAGCTATCTCGACTCTTGTTGCTCGCTCCTTAGTTTTACAAAATTGGAGATTGGCAGAAGCGCCTTCATATGAGAAATGGTTAAACAATATGAAGCGCACCAGGACCTTTGAAGAAGCTTATGCAAGGCGCGTGGGGGCAACTAAAAAGTTTACCGCGACCTGGAAATATTTAGCTGCTCTCGAAATTTAAGCCAGGTCGTTTGTGACACTTTAGCACTTTAGCACTTTAGAAACCCAGAAGATTCTATTCTAGATAGCTACTTGTAAGATGGGGAGAGAACAAAGAATCTTAAACTAAATGTAAATGTATATGGGGAGAGCACTGCTGGCCGGCTAGTGACAAGAATGTGCTTTTAATTCGTATTTTATGGCTGTATTACATCAATTGAAAAATTCGTCAATGTCTATTTATGCTTTGTTATCATGTATTTAAAGAGATTGTCAGGCACAGTTTTATTGTAATTAATATGTTTTTTGATTATTTGATTATCCTTGTTGCTCTGCTCAATAAAAATTATTTAAAAAAAAAAAAAAAACTATAACAGCTGAATTACTCTGGTTTTGTGCGAGTGAAATGTCAGCCTAACTATAATGTCCCTGTAACCTTTGGTTTTGTCTATGAATTTCTAAGGTTTTTAAAATGCAAATTCCTAACTATAGCGTCCCTGAAACCTGTGTTTTTTTCAGTGAATTTCTACGTTTTTTTAAATGCTATTTCCTAACTATAATGTCCCTCAAACCTTAGCTTTTTTCAGTGAATTTCTAAGGTTTTTTAAATGCTATTTCCTAACTATAATGTCCCTGAAACCTTAGGTTTTTTCAGTGAATTTCCAAGGTTTTTAAACATTTATATTTATTAAAAGATGTTTGTAACTATTTTTTTCTTTTTTTTGTATAATTTTCTATGTATTTTTAAAAATGTTTAAAATAATTATAATCACTTCTTTAAAATATATATAACGTAGCTGATTAAAGATTTATTGTGTTATTTATTTAAATAATTAAACTTTCTACTAAATTGAAATATTGTTCTATTGTTCCTAATTTTGTCGAGTATTATATTATATGACAGAATTATGAATAGAAAAAGAAAATGTGTATTAAATATTTCAGGGTAATTTTATTTTTTACTGTTTTTTGATAAATTAAGGTTTGTATGATTGCTTTTAATAGAAAAAATAGGTATTGTTGTCTCATTATGATAAATATCTTCTTTATATCTTTTTTTATTTTTTTGTTTACATACAAGGCTCTCACACTGATCGCGAGCCGCCACGGTCGGTGCGCGAATCCGTTATACGAATGTCAGTATAAAATGCATATTTAGAACAAATTAATATATTTTTTTCATGAAGAGGTTCATTACTGAGTGTAAAAAATTAGTATTATCGAAGTTATAAATTTGTTTTGAAATGTTTTAAACAGATTTTTAAGGACGTGACGGTATCGCGTACCAGTCGTGGATCAACGCGTTCAGTGCACAAATTTGTTATACGAATGTAAGTCTAAAATACGTACTTACACTGAAATAATATATATTTTTCAAACATATTGAATATAAAAAATTAGTATTAGTGTAGTTGTAAAATATTTTTAAGATCTTTAAAACACATTTTTATATATGCGGCACCATCGTGCACCAGTCACGAAGGAATCACGAACCCTGCCAGCACGTATTTCCGGGATCGCGTAGGGGTCGCGACTCCGGCGTAATTTTATGAAATATCAATGTTGCAAGTTTAAATATCTGTTTTGCTTAAAGACTTTCCACTAAAATAGTTTCAACACAATTTGCTAATAGCAATTTATACTTTTAAACACAACGTATACGCGATGTGAGTGCGACTCCTACATGACTCCATGAGACATGGAAAGAAAGGTCAGTATTGGTTCGAAATGTTTTCATTCTCTAAGAGGGAGGATGCAACACTTGTTCTTTTCCTCTTATTTTGGCCTACAGCTTTTTTGTAGGCTCTACTCAATTTTTAATATTTATATTTTGTAATTTTTGATATTTTGCTTAAAATGGCATCTTCACATCCAGAAGAAGAATAGCTGGAGGAAATTGAAGATATTGAAGAGCTGATCAAAAAACGCAAGGAGAGCATTGTCTGGGCCTTTTTCACCGTTCCTGAGGGTGAAAAAAAGGTGAATGCTTGGAAAGTCACCTGGTCCATATGCCACAAAGTTCTCTCCTGGGAATCGGAGAAAAAATATTCTTGTGGCACATCGTCTATGAAAAAACATCTTGAAACGATGCACCCAAGTCGTCTTGCGTGAGCAGTGATGGCTCAGGAGAAGCGGTAGCACTGCAGCGGATGATGGAAATCAGCCATCAACATCGGCTGAAGCTGTTCTTACCACTCCTCAACCCCAGATCTTCCCCAAATTGGCCGATGCAGGAATACACTGCAGGAAGTGTTTAACTTCTCTCTGTGTTGGAGAACTTTCAATTGATGCCATCATCAGTCTTCTCAAAACATATAAGTGTTAATTTTTGGGGGGTTTGGAACCATTTGTTTCTTTGTTCTTTAGAAACACTAAAGTTGGACTTCATAAGTTTTTTTTTACTTTAAAAAAGTCAAAAACACCCCAAAAAATAAAATTTGTCAGAAAATACAAAAAAAGATCAAAATAGTTTTTTTTAAAAAGGGTTCTCATGGAACCACCTATACTGGTCAAAAATAAAAAAAATGTATGTAGTGTAACTGGTTGCTTGCATAAATGTGTGTGTGGATGAATGTAAGAATAGTGCCTGGATGATTGAATGAGTGCATAGGTAGTACCTCAGTGAATGCATGAGTGTAAGGATACTGCCTGAGTGAATAGTTGAGTACGGGGGTACTGCCTGGGTGTTGCATGAGTGCTTCGATAGTACCTGGGTGAATGAATGAGTGTATGGACAGTGCCTGGGTGATTGGATGAGTGCATAGGTAGTGCATTGGTGATTGGATGAGTGCACGAGTATGTCTGAGTGAATGCATGAGTGCATGGGTACTGCATGAGTGAACAGTTGAGTTGAAGGATAGCGTCTCAGTGATTCGATGAGTGCATGGGTAGTGCCTGGGGGACTGGATGAGTGCATGTGTAGTGTCTGAGTGAATGGATAAGTGGAAGGGTAGTGCCTGGCTCATTGGGTGAGTGCATGGGTAGTGTCTGTGTGATTGGATGAATGAATTGGTACTGCCTCAATGAATGCATGACTGCATGGACAGTGCCTGAGTGAATGGATGAAAGAATGGGTATTTGCTGTATGAATGGGTGAGTGCAATATCAGTGCCTTGGTAATTGCACGAGTGCATGGATAGTACCTGGGTGAATGAATGAGTGTGTGGGTAGTGCCTGGGTGATTGGATGAGTGCATGCATAGTGCCTGGGAGATTGGACGAGTACAAGAGAAGTGCTTTGGTGATTCCATGAGTGCATGGATAGTACCTGGATGATTGAATGAGAGTATGGGTAGTGCCTGGGTGATTGCATGAGTGCATCAGTACTGTCTGAGTGAATGCATGAGTGCATGGGTACTGCGTAAGTGAACGGTTGAGTTGAAGGATAGTGTCTGAGTGATTCAATGAGTGCATGGGTAGTGCCTGGGTGATTGGATGAGTGCATGGGTAGTGCCTGGGTGATTGGATGAGTGCATGAGTACTGTCTGAATGAATGCATGAGTGCATGTGTACTGCATAAGTGAACAGTTGAGTTGAAGGATAGTGTCTGAGTGATTCAATGAGTGCATAGGTAGTGCCTGGGTGATTGCATGAGTGTGTGGTAGTGCTTGAGTGATTGGTGAGTGCATGCATAGTGCCTGGGAGATTGGATGAGTGCTAGAGCAGTTCCTGGGTTATTCAATGAGTGCATGGATAGTACCTGGATGAATGAATGAGAGCATGAGTAGTGCCTGGGTGATTGGATGAGTGTATGGGTAGTGCCTGGGAGATTGGATGAGTGCATGAGTACTGCCTGAGTGAATGCATGAGTGCATTCGTAGTGACTGAGTGAATGGTTGAGTGCAAGCATAGTGCCTGAGTGATTGGATGTCTGCGTGGGTAGTACCTGAGTGAATGGATTAGTGCAAGAGTAGTGCGTGGCTTATCCAGTGAGTACATGGGTAGTGACTGGGTGATTGGATGAGTGCATGGGTACTGTCTCCATGACTGTATGAGTCCATGCGCAGTACGTGAGTAAATGTATGAGTGCATGAGTAGTGCCTGAGTGAATAGTTGAGTACAGGGATACTGCCTGGGTGAATGCATGAGTGCAAGGATAGTACCTGGGTGAATGAATGTGTGTATGGATAGTCCCTGGCTGATTGGATGAGTGCATGCATAGTGTCTGTTTGGTTGCATGAGTGCATGGGTAATCCCTGGGGAATTCCATGAGTGCATAGGTAGTACCTGGTTGAATAGATGAGTGCATGGGTAGTGACTGAGTGAATGGTTGTGTGTATGTAAACTATCTGGGTGATTGGAACAGTGCAAGAGTAGTGTCTGGGTGATTGAATGAGTGCATTAATAGTATCTGGATGATTGGATGGCTGTATGCATAGTGCCTGAATGAATGAATGATTGCAAGGATAGTGTTTGAATGATTGGATGAGTGCATGGGTTGTGCTGTATACAGTAGATTACTCCTATTAGCTCTATAATATATCTTAAAATACTTCTTCAAATGAGAAGATATATCATACTTCAAAACTGTGAAATTTTTAAATATAATAAAAAGCACTTTCAATACCCACCTGTCCTGCCTAAGGGGGAGAAAGTAATACATACATCTTCTTGTACGCAAATTTCGAAAACATGTGGTGTAAAACAGACGGATTCTAGTATGTGTAGGTTTCTACATGTATGCTGACACGTGTTGTGCATCCGTTGACTGTAACTTCAAAACTATATAGTTTATCAAACAGGTCCACAAATCTTTTCAGTTTTACTAGAGTATTGAGTCACAAAAGCAGATATCTGTTATCTAAGTATGCATCTGAGAAGTCCTTGGATGGAGATTTCAATACACACCTGCCCTGTATAGTGAGGAATAAATAACTTGCAATAACAGTACTTTTATTGGTTTCTGCACTTTTGTAAAAAGTAAGTGTGATACTGCTTCTCAGAAATATTATGAACGTTTTCAAATAGTCTAAAGGATGAACTATATTTATCTTAGAAACAAATAACATATAATTACATTTTAAACATTTTTCCAGGTTATCATGCGTATTGTACTATGTATTCTTACCTTTCAAGTAATTTAGATACATTATTAAGTAAATCTATTTTAGAGTAGTAATATCCTAAACAGTATTAAAACTGTTTTCAAATTTCAACATTAGCTACTATAAAGAAGAAAAAGAAGAAATGTTATTTAATGATAATATATTAGAGAAATGATCATTTATATTTTTGAGAACACAAAATTAATTTAGAATTATATACCATTCTCAGTTTCCCTTTTTTGCTGTTCTCAGATTGCACATAACTTCACCATACTCTGGGGCATATTATCAAGGGCTTTATCGCCGCTTTAGCGGCACTTTTTGCCGCTAAAGCGGCGATATTTTTATCGCCCTATTAGCAAGCTGTCGCTAACAGCTGTTAGCGACAGCTTTTAGGCGATAGCGACATGGTTAGGTGCCACTTTGCATGCCAGCGATATTTATCGCTAATGACATGCAAAGTAGGCGTTCCCAACCTGGCAGCGACTGGAAATAGTCGCTAACATCGCTATCGCCTATTAGGGAGGCCAGCAAGGCGATAAAGAAACCAGCGCTAAACACTATTAGCGCTTGTTTTTTTACACCTGGTCCAAACCTGACTTAGCCATGTAATCCAATGGGAGGTGGATTACATGGCTAAATCCCCTTGCCCTATCAGCAAGCTTATCGCTGGTCACAGTGCGATTATCGCTGGATTTCCAGCGATAATCGCACTGTTTTCCAGCGATAGTAGGGGTTTCTATCGCATTGGAGATAAGCGTTGCTGATAGCACGCTATCTCCGCGATAGAAACCGGCGATAGCCGGCGATAATTATCCTAGCGCTAAATGCGCTTAGCGATAATTATCGCCGGTTATTGCTAATAGGCCCCTCTGTGATTTCAATGTACCATCATCATTGAACAGTGGGGAAAAAACTTCTTTCATCTACATTAACTCTATTATTTATCACAAATACATTTCACAAAATGTATAATAATCTCATTTACATCTGGTACAAAATAGACAACAAATGTAGAGACTATTTGCTTTTAAGCACATTTTTCCAAATGTAATATCAATTAGGGCAAATAATAATCAAAACACTAATTATAAACACTAAGGGGTCGATTCCGATTCGGGCCGGAAATCTCTCCGACCGAGCCGGACCCGGAGAAATTTCCGACCGACCGGACTCGGCAGTCCGACCGAACGAGTCCGATGCATTCGTATGCCACCGGACACGAAGTCGGTCGGACTCCCATTGAACTCAATGGGAGCCGGTCGCATAACGCGTACGCGGGCTCCCATTGCCTCAATGGGTGCGAGGCGGACAAGGGCGCTCTACAGCGAGTACGCCGCGGGCGCTCGCGGCGTACACGCACAGGTAGGGGGACCCATGGGTCCCCCTGTGTGCGCCTCGCACGGGTACGCGTAGACAGGGGGTCCGACACGGACCCCAGAGTACGGCTCCGACAGCGAGTTCGAGTCGGACGGCGCGAAGTCGGTCGGAGCGGTCGAGGTGCGCATCGTACTTACCCGGCCGGAAAACGTCTCCATTGCGCTGGTGCGAACCGGGTCCGAGCGAAGTCGGTCGGAGCGGTACGATCCGGGTACGAGTCGGTCGGAGCGGTCGGGTCGCCCGGACGAGTCGGTCGGGCGACCCGCATCGTACTCGGCTCGGCCGGACCCGCGCACGATTCGGTCGGGAAAGGGCTCCGAATCGGATCCGGTAAAGCCGAATCCTATTCGGAGCCCTACCGGCCGAGATCGGAATCGACCCCTAATAGTTTGTGGTGCTGTCTACTTTCTGTTCACCTCTTCTCCAATAGGCCGAATGATGTACTCAAAACTTTGGCTGCAGAAATAATATAAGAATTTGGTAATTCATAAGTCAATCTAGCTTTGAATTCCAAGTGGGCATCATTGCAATGCGCCCACTTTTATTACACTTTAAATAAACAGTATAGGGGCCGATTCCGATCTCGGCCGGTAGGGCTCCGAATCGGATTCGGATTTACCGGATCCGATTCGGAGCCCTGTTTCCCGACCGAATCGTACGCGGGTTCGGCCGAGCGAGTACGATGCAGGCACCCGTGAAAACTCCGACCGACTCGAACGCGGCTTCAACACGCTCCGACCGACTCACATGGACACGACTCGCACCGCGCTATGGAGACGTTTCCCGGCCGGGTAAGTACGATGCGCGCCGCGAGCAGTCCGATCGACTCGCGCCGTCCGGCTCGAAAAAGCTGTCGGAGCTGGACTTTGGGGTCCGCGTCGGACCCCCTGTACGCGTAGGCGCTTCGCCGCGCACACGCTGTAGGGGCGCCTTGTCCGCTCTCGCACCTCATTGAGTCAATGGGAGCCCGCGCACGCGTTGTACGACAGGCTCCCATTGACTTCAATGGGAGTCCGACCGACTCGAGTCCGATGGCATGCGTGCGCATCGTACTCGATCGGTCGGACTGCCCGAGTCCGATTCGGTCAGAAATCTCTCCGGGTCCGGCTCGCTCGGAGAGATATCCAGCCCAAATCGGAATCGGCCCCATAGTGTCCAGATGTTGTAGTAGGTCCATCATGGAAAATAATAGCCACTGCTGTAACAGTTCTTCCTGAAATAGATATTTGACTTCCTTTAAAATTTGTAATTTATGTTTACAATTTTCTACAATGTTATAGCATTAAAATTAGATATTTTCCAAATCTTTCTACTTGTAATGTAGACAACATCTCTGATCTACAATGTGAACATCTCATATCCTGATTTGCTGTTTTTATCAATTTGTTAAAAGGTACTGATATGCAGTCTGGTATTGATAATTATAGGAATCGTTCTGTTTGTATTTGAGTGGTAGAAGTAAATGAACACGCTTCACACTTATGATCCCATCTGTAACTCAGTCCAAATAAGTTTTCAATCTGTATTCCTTCATGTTCTAATACTCCAAGCATAAGCATTAGAAATTCTTGTGCATCTTGTTGTATGTTGAGAGTAAACATTAATGAACCAGTACATATATCTTAAAGATGCCGAATGCCAGAAGCAGTATGCATTTTACTTCTGTCACTTACCAACTGTTGAAATACATGATGTAGTGCAGAACATTATCTTTTTCACGATTTCCCATGATTTCATGATGAAGATGTGGTAGATGAAACACAATATTCAGAAACACATTAGCATAACAGTTGATACTTGAACTATTTTCCAACTGGTATCCTACAATATCATCAACACTTTCCATTTTTTGTTTCTTTACGCCTTTAAATTTCTCTTCAATTGTTTTCTTTTTTTCAACCTCAGTTGAATGTTTGACATATTTCCGTTTTGGACATATTTCCGTTTCCGTTTTTTGTTTCTCATATTTGGGATATTCACCTAAATCAGAACAAGTCTTCTTAAACGATTGTGCTCTCTTACACAATTTACATCAGCACTAACCTTTTTCTCATTAAAATCTATCAAATACAAAGCAGACAATGTTCTTACTCGAGACAACGCAACGTATGCCATTCCCTCTTTGAACACTGTACTTCCAAAATTTACAAAAGCTCTGTCTATACTTAAACCTTGAGATTTATGAATAGTTACTGCATATGCTAGAGACAGAGGAAATTGTTGTCTGCGAGCATACAAGTCTTTACAAGCAAAAACATACAACACAATGCCCAATCTGTCTTACCTCATTTATCTGATCAAATTTTAAAATCAAAAATTCTATTCCATGTCTATTTTGAAAATTTACAAAATCAACAACTTTTCCCATTGTTCCATTAACTAATCCTTCTTCTTCATTCAAATTATACTGCAAAATTACTTGACATTTTTACATACATGTTAAGTCTTTTCTAATCTTGTAGTTTTAGATACAGACTTTTCCAAAGAATCCAATTTAGCTTGTAGTTTCTCACTAAGAAGAATTGTCACTCCCTGGTGTTCAATTTTGTCAATAGCTTTAATTTCCACAATTTCTTGTTTTTCCAGTTTGAGAAGTTGTTGATTAAATGTAGACCACTCTTGCAGTTTAGGCATTAGACAAACTATAGACTTGTTTTCTACAAGCAAATTGTACATTACTTCAGCTGCTGTTTCTCCAGTTATAAACAAGTTCCCTAGTAGTCGACTTTCTAAAGCTTGTTTTCCATGATCCGTCAAGACACCAATTCTTATGTCTTAAAGTAAATGTCCATAATCTTCATCACTTGCTTGTCGCATATTCCTAACAAGTTCTTTATATTCAAAGTGTAACCAAATATTTACATTCCCAATACTTCCCAAAGATTTTCTTGTGTCATCATGGAGAAGAGTTTAAAAACAGGTTGTCCTTTTACGGGAGTAAGTTGTAGTATGTCTCCAAATACAATTAAATGTTCTCCTCCAAAGAGAACATCGTAATCTATTTTTAAAATCTGTTGCATTCTCAAGTGTACAAAGGCAAGCATTAAGTTTGAGACCATGCTCACCTCATCAATGATTAAAAGTTTAATTTTCTTCAGAACTCTTGAGACTTCATAACAAGCTTCTCCTGATAGCTTCTGATATTCCAATTTATTATCGTGTTCAACAGGTAGCATAAATAATCGATGTAAAGAAATACTTTTAATGTTGTGAGCTGCTAATCCAGTTGGAGCTGTTACGACACAAGATAAATGTGATCCTGTAGTTTTGTGTAGATAACTTGTCAAAACTTTAATTAAGAAACTTTTTCCTCTTCCACTTTGACCACTGATGTACAATAGAATAGGTTTAAATGATGAACATTGACATTCTTTTTTTTTCATGCAGTAAACTATGTTGTACCTGCTGTTTGTTTTGAAGAAATATTTCTTTTTGTTCAATATTTAGTTCTTCTAACTTTTCCAAATGAATATTATCCTGTTGTGCTTGTTGCATTGAAGTTTCTACCTCATTCATGGCTATTGCTGCTTCATTTTCAATAATTGGCTGTCCCAGTGGATCTTCACTCAGTGGACAAGAACTTTGAATGCTTTGTGAACTTTCTCTAGCTATTTCAGCTGCAATATTACTTTCTTGTTCAATCTCATCATTTAACATTTGTATCTAAGTTAGGAAAATTGTACACTGAATGCTATCTTTAGTTGCATTAAAAGAATCTTAATAGCAGTCAAAATCTCCAAGTAATTCTGTTTCACTCCAACAAGGCTTAAACAGTTGCAAAAGTGCTAAATAGAAAAATGCTCTCTTATCTAAACATTCGCAAATGAGTTTTCTGTGGTTAATAAGATTTCCTTTGGCATGTTTCACTAAACATCCATCACATCTAATTACTGCCTATTTTTCGTATTTTATATTTTCTGTAACTTTCTTTTTAAAGCTGTAATGTTGAAGTATTTCATACAGACGTAGGTTTTCAAGATGTGGACTCCTTTTGGGATAGTATGCATCCAACAAAGTTGCAAATATCAGTACTTTCTGGCCCATACTGTGGTAAGTATTCCATTTCTTGTAAAGATTTCAATACTCTATTTCATGCGGAGGTAAGACCTAGACTTACCCAAATGATTCCTCTTGACTTTGATTATAAACTGGCTGTGCTCAAGTGATCCAAACATTCATAGGATCCAATCTCTCTATGGGAAAGCATTTTCAAGCTGAAGCTGTACAATTTCCAGCTAAGACTCTTCTCTGCTGAAATTTCTTCCCACATTTCTTTCATCTGTCTTTTCAGATTTTGTGATATATGATGTAACACAACGAGTCACAGCAATTGAATTATCTGCAACATACTGAATATCCATGTTTGCATTTCACATTTTCAAAATAACTGGATTGTAGTCATTAATGTACTGTGAAGCTTCTGTTCTTTTTAAGTTGTATAAATTCTTGGGAGATCTCCGAGTTATTATATGTCTCACTGATGATAAAAAACTATTTACTCCACCTTTAGAAATTATAGGATGTGGGTATCCAAACTGACATTTAGTATATAATTTCCCTTTACATTTGTATTTTCGTCTGCAGTATTTCCCACATCAATAACTTTGAAAGTGTAAAACTTGTTGTCTGAAGCTCTTTTCTCCTCCACCTCTTAGAATGGCACATGTAACATACTATTCAATGAAAGCCAAAACAGTTTCATCACTATCTGTTCCAAATTTTGGTGCATTTTTTATCCATAACAGCATGTGTATATGAGGAGCACCTCTGGCTTGGCTTCTTTCTGGTGTCTGCTTGAAATGGGACCTGCAAGAGAAGCTACCAGCTTTTTCAGCTAGCATCTTCAGATGCATAACAAGTACGAGAATACATGTACAAATAGACACATACCTCAGTCACAAGAGCACGCATACCTTTAAACTTGACAGACTGCACTTCCCGTTTCAAGCAGACACCTAAATTAATGCAACCTACTTCAAGCATACCTTTCCACACACTCATAGGAAGTAGCCTAATCACTAATCCCTCTGCCAACATGTCTTAAACCTCACTTTTCTCTTGCAGCTTCACTAATCACCCACTGCTCTGAAAGTTGGGACTAGCCAAATTTAAAACAGCAATCCTTCCCATGTCACTGTTGGAAGTCTCACCATATTCCTGAAAACATGCATGAGTGTGTCTGTACCTTTTGCTAGTAGCATGATACATAAACAGAAACATACAAATAGTTGAATACCTTTCTTTCAGACTGCATGTTCTCTAAATTTGTGTACAAGAAAGTGTATGTATTCCTATCTATACATAAAACAGTGCACATGGGTAGTGATTAGTCTATTTGATGGGCTCTAGTACAACTACATATGTAAGACATGCCTACCTGTGCGACCAAATGAAAGAGCAGAAATAAGAAGATTTCTCCACCTGTAGGAAAAGCTACCAGCTTTTTAAGCTAGCATCTTCAGATGCATAACACATGTCAGAATACAAGTAGACTCATACCTCAGTCACAAGAGCACGCAGAGCAATAAACTTGACAGACTACACTTCCATTTGAAGCACACACCTAAATTTATACAGCCTTCCTCGAGTGTACTTTTCCACAGACTCATACAAAGTAGCCTAATCAGTATTCCCTCTGCCAACATGTCTCAAACATCATTTTTATCTTGCAGCTTCACTATTCACCAACTGCTCAGAATGTAATTTGTAAGAGAGGTGCAGAAAGAAGCAAGAGAAGTGCAGAAAGAAGCAACAGAGGTGCAGAAAGAGGCAAGACAAGTGCAGATAGAGGCAAATGAGGTACAGAAAGAGGCAATAGAGGTACAGAAAGAAGGAAGAGGGATGCAGAAAGAGACAAGAGGGGAGCAGAAAGAAGCCAGACAAGTGCTGAAAGAAGCAACAGAGGTGCAGAAAGAGGGAAGAGGGTGCAAAAGCGGCAAGAGGGGTGTAGAAAGAGGCAAGAGAGGTGCAGAAAGCGGCAAGAGAAGTGCAGAAAGAAGCAAGAGAGGTGCAGATAGAAGCAAGAGAAGTGCAGAAAAAGCAACAGAGGTGCAGAAAGAGGCAAGAGAGGTGCAGAGAGAAGCAACAGAAGAGCAGAAAGCAGCACCACAGGTGCAGAAAGAGGTAAGAGAAGTGCAGAAAGAGGCAAGAGAGGTACAGAAAGAGGCAAGAGAGGTACAGAAAGAGGGAAGAGGGGTGCAGAAAGAAGCAAGAGGGTGCATAAAGAAGCAAAAGAGGTGCAGAAAGAGGGAAGAAGAGTGCATAAAGAGGCAAGAGGGGTGCATAAGAAGCAAGACAAGAGCTGGAAGAAGCAACAGAGGTGCAGAAAGAAGCAAGAGAAGTGCAGAAAGAGGCAAGAGTGCTGAAGAAAGAAGCAAAATAGGTACAGAAAGAGGGAAGAGGGGTGCAGAAAGAGAGAAGGGGTGCAGAAAGAGGGAAGGGGGTGCAGAAAGAAGCAACAGGGGTGCAGAAAGAGGCAAGAGAAGTACAAAAAGAGGCAAGAGATGTACAGAAAAAGGCGAGAGATGTACAGAAAGAAGCAATAGAAGAGCAGAAAGAAGCAACAGAGGTGCAGAAAGAGGTAAGAGAAGTACAGAAAGAGGCAAGAGAGGTACAGAAAGAGGCAAGAAAGGTACAGGAAGAGGGGTGCAGAAAGAAGCAAGAGGGGTGCATAAAGAAGCAAAAGAGGTGCAGAAAGAGGGAAGAGGAGTGCATAAAGAGGCAAGAGGGGTGCATAAGAAGCAAGACAAGTGCTGGAAGAAGCAACAGAGGTGCAGAAAGAAGCAAGAGAAGAGCAGAAAGAGGCAAAAGTGCTGCAGAAAGAGGCACAAAAGATACAGAAAGAGGGAAGAGGGGTGCAGAAAGAGGGAAGGGGGTGCAGAAAGAGGGAACGGGGTGCAGAAAGAAGCAACAGGGCTGCAGAAAGAGGCAAGAGAAGTACAAAGAGAGGTACGGAAAGAGGCAAGAGAGGTGCAGAAAGAGACAAGAGGGGTGCAGAAAGAAGCCAGACAAGTGCTGAAAGAAGCAACAGAGGTGCAGAAAGAGGGAAGAGGGTGCAGAAAGCGGCAAGAGGGGTGTAGAAAGAGGCACGAGAGGTGCAGAAAGCAGCAAGAGAAGTGCAGAAAGAAGCAAGAGAGGTGCAGATAGAAGCAAGAGAAGTGCAGAAAAAAGCAACAGAGGTGCAGAAAGAGGCAAGAGAGGTGCAGAGAGAAGCAACAGAAGAGCAGAAAGCAGCACCACAGGTGCAGAAAGAGGTAAGAGAAGTGCAGAAAGAGGCAAGAGAGGTACAGAAAGAGGCAAGAGAGGTGCAGAAAGAGGGAAGAGGGGTGCAGAAAGAAGCAAGAGGGTGCATAAAGAAGCAAAAGAGGTACAGAAAGAGGGAAGAGGAGTGCATAAAGAGGCAAGAGGGGTGCATAAGAAGCAAGACAAGTGCTGGAAGAAGAAACAGAGGTGCAGAAAGAAGCAAGAGAAGTGCAGAAAGAGGCAAGAGTGCTGAAGAAAGAAGCAAAATAGGTACAGAAAGAGGGAAGAGGGTGCAGAAAGAGGGAAGGGGTGCAGAAAGAGGGAAGGGGGTGCAGAAAGAGGGAAGGGGGTGCAGAAAGAAGCAACAGGGGTGCAGAAAGAGGCAAGAGAAGTACAAAAAGAGGCAAGAGATGTACAGAAAAAGGCGAGAGATGTACAGAAAGAAGCAATAGAAGAGCAGAAAGAAGCAACAGAGGTGCAGAAAGAGGTAAGAGAAGTACAGAAAGAGGCAAGAGAGGTACAGAAAGAGGCAAGAAGGGTACAGAAAGAGGGAAGAGGGGTGCAGAAAGAAGCAAGAGGGGTGCATAAAGAAGCAAAAGAGGTGCAGAAAGAGGGAAGAGGAGTGCATAAAGAGGCAAGAGGGGTGCATAAGAAGCAAGACAAGTGCTGGAAGAAGCAACAGAGGTGCAGAAAGAAGCAAGAGAAGAGCAGAAAGAGGCAAAAGTGCTGCAGAAAGAGGCAAAAAAGATACAGGAAGAGGGGTGCAGAAAGAGGGAAGGGGGTGCAGAAAGAGGGAAGGGGGTGCAGAAAGAAGCAACAGGGCTGCAGAAAGAGGCAAGAGAAGTACAAAGAGAGGTACGGAAAGAGGCAAGAGAGGTGCAGAAAGAGACAAGAGGGGTGCAGAAAGAAGCCAGACAAGCGCTGAAAGAAGCAACAGAGGTGCAGAAAGAGGGAAGAGGGTGCAGAAAGTGGCAAGAGGGGTGTAGAAAGAGGCACGAGAGGTACAGAAAGTGGCAAGAGAAGTGCAGAAAGAAGCAAGAGAGGTGCAGATAGAAGCAAGAGAAGTGCAGAAAAAAGCAACAGAGGTGCAGAAAAAGGCAAGAGAGGTGCAGAGAGAAGCAACAGAAGAGCAGAAAGCAGCAACACAGGTGCAGAAAGAGGTAAGAGAAGTGCAGAAAGAGGCAAGAGAGGTACAGAAAGAGGCAAGAGAGGTGCAGAAAGAGGGAAGAGGGGTGCAGAAAGAAGCAAGAAGGGTGAATAAAGAAGCAAAAGAGGTACAGAAAGAGGGAAGAGGAGTGCATAAAGAGGCAAGAGGGGTGCATAAGAAGCAAGAAAAGTGCTGGAAGAAGAAACAGAAGTGCAGAAAGAAGCAAGAGAAGTGCAGAAAGAGGCAAGAGTGCTGAAGAAAGAAGCAAAATAGGTACAGAAAGAGGGAAGAGGGGTGCAGAAAGAGGGAAGGGGTGCAGAAAGAGGGAAGGGGGTGCAGAAAGAGGGAAGGGGGTGCAGAAAGAAGCAACAGGGGTGCAGACAGAGGCAAGGGAAGTACAAAAAGAGGCAAGAGAGGTACAGAAAGAGGCAAGAGATGTACAGAAAGAAGCAATAGAAGAGCAGAAAGAAGCAACAGAGGTAGAGAAAGAGGCAAGAGAAGTACAGAAAGAGGCAAGAGAGGAACAGAAAGGGGCAAGAGAGGTACAGATAGAGGGAAGAGGGGTGCAGAAAGAAGCAAGAGTGGTGCATAAAGAAGCAAAAGAGGTGCAGAAAGAGGGAAGAGGAGTGCATAAAGAGGCAAGAGGGGTGCATAAGAAGCAAGACAAGTACTGGAAGAAGCAACAGAGGTGCAGAAAGAAGCAAGAGAAGAGCAGAAAGAGGCAAAAGTGCTGCAGAAAGAGGCAAAAAAGGTACAGGAAGAGGGGTGCAGAAAGAGGGAAGGGGGTGCAGAAAGAGGGAAGGGGGTGCAGAAAGAAGCAACAGGGCTGCAGAAAGAGGCAAGAGAAGTACAAAGAGAGGCAAGAGAGGTACAGAAAGAGGCAAGAGAGGTGCAGAAAGAAGCAACATAAGGGCAGAAAGAAGCAACAGAGGTGCAGAAAGAGGTAAGAGAAGTGTAGAAAGAGGCAAGAGAGGTACAGAAAGAGGCAAGAGAGGAGCAGAAAGAGGGAAGATGGGTGCAGAAAGAAGCAAGAGGTGTGCAGAAAGAAGCAAGAGAGGTGCAGAAAGAGGCAAGAGAAGTGCAGAAAGAAAGAACAGGATTGCAGAAAGAGGCAACAGACATGTAGAAAGAGGCAAGAGAGGTGCAGAAAGAAGCAATAGAGGCGAAGAAAGAGGGAGGAGGGATGCAGAAAGAGGCAAGAGAGTTGCAGAAAGAGGCCAGAGAGATACATTAAGAGGCAGGAGAGGTGCAGAAAGAGGGAAGAAGGGTGCAGAAAGAAGCAAGAGGGTTGCACAGAGAAACAGGGTTCAGAAAGAGGCAAGTACAGAGAGAAGCAAGACAAGTCCTGAAAGAAGTAACAGAGGTACAGAAATAGGCAAAATAAGTCCAGAAAGAGGCAAGAAAGATGCACAAAGAGGCAAGAGAGGTGCAGAAAGAGGGAAGAGGGGTGCAGAAAGAAACAAGAGGGATGTAGAAAGAAACAAGAGTGGTGTAGAAGCAGGGAAGAGGGGTGCAGAAAGAGGCAAGAGTAGTGTAGAAAGTAGCAAGACAAGTGCAGAAAGAAGCAAGAGAAGTGATGAAAGAAGCAAGAGAAGTGCAGAAAGAAGCAACAGAGGTGCAGAAAGAGGCAAGAGACATGCAGAAAGAGAGAACAGAGGTGCATAAAGAGGCAAGAGAGGTGCAGAAAGCAGCAATAGAGATGAAGAAAGAGGAAGGAGGGATGCAGAAAGAAGGGAGAGAGGTGCAGATAGAAGCAAGAGAAGTTCAGAAAGAAGCAAGTGAGGTGCAAAAAAAGGAAGAAAGGTGCAGAAAGATGCAAGAGAGGTGCAGAAGGAGGGAAGAGGGGTGCAGAAAGAGGCAAGAGGGGTGCAGAGAGTAGCAATACAAGTCCTGAAAGAATAAACAGAGGTGAAGAAATACAAATTTAATAGACAGTGGTATAGTTATAGGTTATATGGCGCCTTAGGAACAATCGCACATATATCAGTTCAGGATAGTATTGAGTTACTGTGCTGTAAGGTGAGGAGAACCACCAATCTCCCCCAAAGTTGTGGCCAAAGCCAACATAGAAATTCACACAATCCTCAGCACAAGTCTGTAGAGTCAAGTATACACAAATTATAAACACAGTTTCAGAAATCTTCTCTTTCTTTTATTCTTTTCTTCCTGATCAGCCAACACGTGTTTCGTTGCACAAACTGGGAAATCGTCCCGCGACTTTCTCAAGGCTGAGTAAACAAAAAATAAACAATGGCCATTGTGACACCATACATACAACTGGTGTGCACAAGCTCAATTCAGATATAAACGTGACACAATGTGCAAGTGCAAAAGCATGCACATGGTCGACCTATAGTCAATGATGGTGACTTCGTGAGCATCACTAAGTGCAGATAAAACAAGCTATAATGCAAGCATATTTCATATTAAAAAAACACTAAATCAAGGTGATGGAGAAAAACCTATTGATTAAATAGCTCCCAAAGCCCGAAACCGTATAAGGGCATCTAGATCAAGCCACAATTACACAAGACCGAAACCATAAAGAAACACTAGGGCCATGTATGTCAAACCCTTCTCTCATTGCTGTCAGTACTTAAGCAAAGCTTTCAAAGACCAAAAGGGGGGGTGACTACTATCCCACCCATCTGGCCAAATACATGCATCACCATTGTGATATTTCTTCTAAAGGGGGTACCTTCAATGTCATTGGTAGCAACCTATGTGGACGTAAACAAAAAAGTACAGTTACGAGCCTGTCAAAATTGATCCTCTTGATCAAATATATTCCCAAAAAAGCCTTATGTATCAAATCACCACCTACTTTCCATGTGGTGATAATTCAATCCCAAATGCTTAAGACTGCGGGTGAGTCTAGTATCCTTGCTTCGAAGTGGGTAAATCCATAATTTTCAGTAAAAGCACCCCTGTAATGAGAAGGGAAAAGCTCTGATGTGACCGGCTTCCCTGACGATAAGTGCTCCCTTTGATACACTTTCCAAAATTATTAGTAACTATATGGCGCTCAAGCGAGACCCACAAGTCATAGACCCCTTAATTTAAAACAAATTTCCACACTGTTAAAATCAGGTCGCAAGCCCAGAAACTTACCGCTACACGCCATAGTGCAGCCACAACTAGATCAGTCTGTCCGGTCCTCGAGTACGAGAGCCAGCAATGGGAGTTGCCCGCTCTTATAGACCTGGATCCATGTTAATAGAAAGAGGACTAACTCTGCCTGAGCATGGCAGCCATCTTGTAGTGTGAAGATGTCACTTCCATATATATAATAAGTCATCTGCCAAAGAGGCAATAGAGGTGCAGAAAGCGGCAAGAGAGGTGCAGAAAGAAGCAAGAGAAGTACAGAAAGAAGCAAGAGAGGTGCAGAAAGAGACAAGAGAGGTGAGAAAGAGGCAAGAGGGGTGCAGAGAGAAGCAAGACAAGTACTGAAAGAGGCAACAGAGGTACAGAAAAAGGCAAGAGAAGTCCAGAAAGAAGAAAGAGAGGTGCAGAAAGAGGTGAGAGAGGTGAGGGAAGAGGGGTGCAGAAAGAGACTAGAAGGATGTAGAAAGAGGCAACAGAGGTGGAGAAGCAGGAAAGAGGGGTGCAGAAAGAGGCAAGAGTGGTGTAGAAAGTAGCAAGACAAGTGCAGAAAGAAGCAAGAGAAGTGCAGAAAGAAGCAACAGAGGTGCAGAAAGAGGCAAGAGAAGTGCAGAAAGAGAGAACAGGTATGCAGAAAGAGGCAAGAGGGGTACAGAAAGAGGCAATAGAAGTGAACAAAGAGGCAAGTGAGATGCACAAAGAGGGTTGAGAGGCGCACAAAGAGGAAGAAAGGCACAGTAAGTGGATGAAAGTTTCAGAAAGAGGCAATAGAGGTGCAGAAAGTGGGAAGAGGGGTGTAGAAAGTGGAATGAGGGGTGCACAGAGAAGGAAGAAAAGTCCTGAAAGAAGCAACAGAGGTGCAGAAATAGGCAAGAGTAGTCCAGAAAGAAGCAAGAGAGGTGCACAAAACAGCAATGGAGGTGCAGAAAGAGAGTAGATGGGTCCAGAAAGAGGCAAGAGGGGTGTAGAAAGAGGCAAGAGAGGATCAGCAACAGGGAAGACGGGTGCAGAAAGATGCAATAGGGGTGCAGAAAGAAGCAAGGCACGTGAAGAAAGAAGCAAGAGAAGTGTGCAAAGAAGCAAGAGAAGAGCAGAAAGAAGCAAAAGAGGTGCAGAAAGAGAAGTGCAGAAAGATATAACATGGATGCAGAAAGAGGCAAGAGGGGTGCAGAAAGAGGCAATAGAGGTCCAGAAAGAGGCAAGAGAAGTACAGAAAGAAGCAAGAGAGGTGCAGAAAGAGACAAGAGAAGTACAGAAAAGAGCAGCAGAGGTTCAGAAAGAGTCAAGAGAAGTGCAGAAAGAGGGAAGAGGGGTGAGGAAAGAGGCAAGAGGGGTGCACAGAGAAGCAAGAAAAGTCCTGAAAGAAGCAACAGAGGTGCAGAAATAGGCAAGAGAAGTCCAGAAAGAGGCAAGAGAGGTGCGCAAAAAGGCAATGGAGGTGCAGAAAGAGGGAAGATGGGTGCAGAAAGAGGCAAGAGGGATGTAGAAAGAGGCAAGAGAGGATCAGAAACAGGGAAGACGGGTGCAGAAAGATGCAATAGGGATGCAGAAAGAAGCAAGGTACGTGCAGTAAGAAGCAAGGGAAGTGTGGAAAGAAGCAAGAGAAGCACAGAAAGAAGCAACTGGGGTGCAGAAAGAGACAAGAGAAGTGCAGAAAGATAGAACAGGGATGCAGAAAGAGGCAAGAGGGGTGTAGAAAGAGGAAAGAGAGGTACAGTAGCAGGGAAGAGGGCTGCAGAAAGAGGCAAGAGGGGTGTGGAAAGAGGAAAGAGAGGTGCAGAAAGCAGCAAGAGAAGTGCAGAAAGAAGCAAGAGAGGTGCAGACAGAATCAAGAGAAGTGCAGAAAGTAGCAAGTGAGGTGCAGAAAGAGGAAGACAGGTGCAGAAGGAGGCAAGAGGGGTGCAGAGAGAAGCAAGACAAGTCCTGAAAGAAGCAACAGAGGTTCAGAAATAGGCAAGAGAAGTCCAGAAAGAGGCAAGAGAGGTGCACAAAGAGGCAAGAGAGGTGAAGAAAGAGGGAAGAGGGGTGCAGAAAGAGACAAGAGGGATGTTGAAAGAGGCAAGAGAGGTACAGAAGCAGGAAAGAGGGGTGCAGAAAGAGGCAAGAGTGGTGTTGAAAGAGGCAGGAGAGGTGCAGAAAGCAGCAAGAGAAGTACAGAAAGAAGCAAGAGAGGTGCAGATAGAAGCAAGAGAAGTGCAGAAAGAGGGAAGAGGGGTGCAGAAGAGGTAAGAGGGGTACAGAGAGACGCAATACAAGTCCTGAAAGAAGCAATAGAGGTGCAGAAATAGGCAAGAGAAGTTCATAAAGAGGCAAGAGAGGTGCACAAAGATTCTAGAGAGGTGCAGAACGAGGGAAGAGAGGCACAGAAAGAGGAAGAAAGGCACAGAAGGTGGATGAAAGTTGCAGAAAGAGGCAAGAGAGGTGCAGAATGATGGAAGAGGGGTGTAGAAAGAGAAAAGAGGGTGTGCAGAGAGAAGCAAGAAAAATCCTGAAAGAAGCAACAGAGGTGCAGAAATAGGCAAGAGAAGTCCAGAAAAAAGCAAGAGAGGTGCACAAAGAGGCAATGGAGGAGCAGAAAGAGGGAAGATGGGTGCAGAAAGATGCTATAGGGGTGCAGAAAAAAGCAAGGCAAGTGCAGAAAGAAGCAAGAGAAGTGTGGAAAGAAGCAACAGAGGTGCAGAAAAATGCAAGAGAAGTGCAGAAAGATAGACCAGAGATGCAGGACGAGGCAAGAGGGTTGTAGAAAGAAGCAATAGAGGTACAGAAAGAGGCAAGAGAGGTGCAGGAAGAAGCAAAAGAAGTACAGAAAGAAGCAAGAGAGATGCAGAAAGAGACAAGAGAGGTGCAAAAAGAGGCAAGAGGGGTGCAGAGAGAAGCAAGACAAGTCTTGAAAGAAGCAACAGAGGTACAGAAATAGGCAAGAGAAGTCCAGAAAGAGGCAAGAGAGGTGCACAAAGAGGCAAGAGAGGTGAAGAAAGAGGGAAGAGGGGTGCAGAAAGAGACAAGAGGGATGTTGAAAGAGGCAAGAGAGGTACAGAAGCAGGAAAGAGGGGTGCAGAAAGAGGCAAGAGGGGTGTTGAAAGAGGCAGGAGAGGTGCAGAAAGCAGCAAGAGAAGTGCAGAAAGAAGCAAGAGAGGTTCAGAAAGAAGCAAGAGAAGTGCAGAAAGAGGGAAGAGGGGTGCAGAAGAGGTAAGAGGGGTACAGAGAGAAGCAATACAAGTCCTGAAAGAAGCAATAGAGGTGCAGAAATAGGCAAGAGAAGTTCATAAAGAGGCAAGAGAGGTGCACAAAGAGTCTAGTGAGGTGCAGAACGAGGGAAGAGAGGCGCAGAAAGAGGAAGAAAGGCACAGAAAGTGGATGAAATTTGCAGAAAGAGGCAAGAGAGGTGCTGAAAGATGGAAGAGGGGTGTAGAAAGAGAAAAGAGGGGTGCTTAGAGAAGCAAGAAAAGTCCTGAAAGAAGCAACAGAGGTGCAGAAATAGGCAAGAGAAGTCCAGAAAGAGGCAAGAGAGTTGCACAAAGAGGCAATGGAGGAGCAGAAAGAGGGAAGATGGGTGCAGAAAGAAGCAAGCGGGGTGTAGAAAGAGACAAGAGAGGATCAGAAACAGGGAAGACGGGTAGAGAAAGATGCTATATGGGTGCAGAAAGAAGCAAGGCAAGTGCAGAAAGCAGCAAGAGAAGTGTGGAAAGAAGCAACAGAGGTGCAGAAAGATGCAAGAGAAGTGCAGAAAGATAGAACAGGGATGCAGAATGAGGCAAGAGGGGTGTAGAAAGAAGCAATAGAGGTACAGAAAGAGGCAAGAGAGGTGCAGGAAGAAGCAAAAGAAGTACAGAAAGAAGCAAGAGAGATGCAGAAAGAGACAAGAGAGGTGCAAAAAGAGGCAAGAGGGGTGCAGAGGGAGGCAAGACAAGTCCTGAAAGAAGCAACAGAGGTACAGAAATAGGAAAGAGAAGTCCAGAAAGAGGCAAGATAGGTGCACAAAGAGGAAAGAGAGGTGTAGAAAGAGGGAAGAGGGGTGCAGAAAGAGACAAGAGGGAAGTTGAAAGAGGAAAGAGAGGTACAGAAGCAGGGAAGAGGGGTGCAGAAAGAGGCAAAAGGGGTGTAGGAAGAGGCAAGAGAGGTGCAGAAAGCAGCAAGAGAAGTGCAGAAATAAGCAAGAGAGGTGCAGATATAATCAAGAGATGTGCAGAAAGAAGCAAGTGAGGTGCAGAAAGAGGAAGAAAGGTGCAGAAGTTGTAGGAAGGTGGAATCTGACTATATGGTTGCCCCCACTTTTTGCCTGGTGTTTTGCTGGTTTATGACTTAGTTGGACTGGGATCCTGCTATTCAGGGCCCCAGTCTATCTGCTTCCTCTATAAAATGGTTTCCATGTGCCTTAGGCACATCTCTGATTGGTATCTGGAGTGCCCTTATAAGTCCCTAGTATATGGTATACTATGTACCCAGGGCATAGGTATGTCTGAGGCCTACCAGGGGCTGCAGCATGTATTGTGCCACCCCTGGAAGGCCAGCCAAAGGACACCACAGGTCTGCTACTGCAGCCTGGGTAAGGTGGTGCATGCACCCCTTACTGTGATATAGGCTACCTATATCACTATATACATACACACATATAAACCTATAAGTCACTCCTATGGCAGGCCTTATCAATCCTGAAGGCAGAGTGCGTGGTTCCTATGTGAGAGGGTGCCCCTGCATGAGCAGGGCCCCTCTGCAGCGTTCGGAGACCCTTCTCTGATGCTGTTTGTAGTGCAGCCTGACCATATACTCTTAAGCGCATTATAACCTTGCGTTAAATGCTAACTTTGGGATGGCTGCACGGAAACATGTCGTGTTTGGTGTCAAACATCTTGGAATACTACCCCCCGCCAGTTCTGGTGGCGGGGGTAGCATTCCACCCTTCTAGAGGGACAGACATGTACACACCGGTATGCCCGGTACTGACTTTCCAGAGCCCTGGCATCACAAAATGGATGCCGCTGCCACAGACACAAGTCTGGCCTCCTGCTGCTGACCGAAACTCCGGCAGGGGAGGCCTGGACAATAGGTTTCCTGTCCCAGGGAGGTGTGACCACCTCCCCAGACAGGATAGTGTGTATTGGGGCTGGGCGGGAGCACTCTCTGGTGCTTTGAAGTCCTGCACTGGGGGCACACTTGGTGTCCCTGTGCATACCCCAGTTCAAACCGGCTCAGGGGCTTCCAGCCCCTGCTCTGGCGCGAAACTGGACAAAGGGAAAGGGGTGTAACCACCCCTCTGCCCTGGCCCTCCCATAGGTGGGGCCACAGAGTATGTCCAACCCCCTACCTTAGTATAAGTAGGGGAACCCAGTCCTTAGGACTTTAGATTTACCTGGATGAAACTCTGACACAGAATGCTGGACCTTCGACGCTCTACTTTAAGATTAGAGGACTGAAGAATCTCCCTTGGGGTCAAGGAGTGACTCCCCTGCTTGGCAGGCACCAAAGAAGCAATTGTCCGGTCTGCATCGCTGAAGCTCCCGTCGGACGCCGAAGTCTTTGCATCACCAGAGGTGGATTTCCAGACTTCCCCGAGGCTGCCCTGAGTCCCCAGCAAAGCTGAGGCCCGTAGCTGGCGTGGGTAACGTCGAACTGTGACCCCTGGACACCAAACGCATTTGCAAGTGCATCCTCTTCTGGGTGTCCCACGAAGTCGTGCTTTGGGCTCCGAGTAGCCCCATCCTCCAGCACCAACTTCACTGAAGATCACTGGCCTCCACTCCACGAGTGTCCTGTGAGCCAGCTCCACATGCATCGTCTCGAGGCTCCTTCACGGTCGCTAGTCCGTAGGCTAGTAGGCCCTCACAAAGGCCAATCATTTTCTGCTTGGGCTCCCTGGTTGCTCCACGTGTGCCCTGACTTATCTTTGCTGGGTGAGTCCTCCAGACCTTGCTGGTCTGCAACATCGTCCTTCTTTCCTTTCCACAAGACTTGCCGTTGCCAAGGCTTGTTGGGTCCAATCCGGTCGCCAACACCCCTGCAATCGACAGACGTTGTGGGACACCTCAAATCCAGCTCCTGGTTGTCGTTGACGCCTCCTGGACCTCATGGCTGAAGAGTCAAGACGACTGTCAACATACCTGAAGCACTCGACATCGGTGGGCATCTGCTCATCGCCTTCCTGGTCACTGGCTAGTGACCCAGACTCTGTCCCCTCTGCTTTCAGGTTCTTCAGATCTTCGATCCACCTTTGGATCCACCCGAACACTTTCGACTTGGTCGCCAGCAGCACTTTGCAGCAGATCGCCATAGAAAGCGACGACGAAACCCGACCCCGAAAGACACCTATGCACCCGGCTCCCCTGGGTGAGGTAACTCGAGTACTCCGGTGCTCCCGTGGGTATTGACACTAGAACAGCCTAGTTCTCAAAGGGTTTGCTCCAAGTCCTCCTCTAAGTGTCCCTTTTCTTTTAAATTCTAATCGCGACTTTCCCCATAGAAGTTAACGGTGGTTCGCGGCTGTGTTCATACACTGCACGCGTCCCCCGTGGGTCCCCTGTGTCACTGCCTTGGGTGGTTCCTTGTGGTCCAAGCACTTCTACAGGCTCTAGGCCTTGTGTCTAGCTCAGTCGTGGTTCTTATACCACTTTATTGGTATATGGTTTGGTACGCCCCTGGGGCTCAAACGTGTATTTGTGCTATTACTGTAGATAACTAACTCATAACGTATGTACTTCGAACTCTAGCCTCATAAAGAGACTAGAGGGGTGTGTTTAGTAATAAATACATATATTTTGAATATATACCTGGTGTGGTCCTCTTTCATTTGGTCACTCAAGAGATTATAGACTGGTAAAACAAGCTGCTTTACATTCCTTCAAGACTTAGCCTGAAGGCTGCTCTCCATAGCTACCACTAGGATAGCTTTCAATAAAGGTTGTCTTTAACCTATCTCCAATAAGGGGTTGTTTGGACTGGTGCAAGGTGCCCACTATAATTAGTGGACAGCATATGCCAGGCCAACTTCTCACATTGGTGTGCAGCGTGTGGGATTCCAGCTTGCTATTGTTTTACCAGATAATCTCAATTGAATTGATCAACTGAAAACCACTAAGGGTACCTAAGGTACATATAAATCAAGCTTAGTAATACAGTAAGTTCTACTGAACTTAGAGTTGTGTGTTAAGGGACAGCACACCCTTTCTACAACTCAAGAGAGTTTAGTAGGCCACACTAGAGTAGGTAGTGCATACACCACACCTCACTAGTGATGTCTTCAAAGCCAGGACCCAGTGAGTCCTTGCCAGAAGCCAGTGGGCTTCTTCCCTCCAAGTATGATAAACTCCCATTCTTGGAATTGAGAGCATTATGCACTACTAGGAAGTTGAAGACAGGCAAAAGTGCCAGCACCCAGCACCTCAGGGAGGTGTTACTAGCTGATGATCTCAGCAGGCCCCTAGGGTCTGAAGGGGTAGGCAAGGAGGGTGGGGCAGAAGATGAGGAAGGGGCCAGGGGTGAAGAAACCCAGGACCCCCCTCTGAAACTGGCCAGGAAGGTGAAAATGACCTTGTCCTGGAAAATCCAATTCCTCCTGTGGAGGAGGAGGAGGAGAGGATCAGACTGACCTCCCCTTTGTCCCCCAGGAAGAGTTCTGAGTGTGCCCAGAAGGTCTAGGTCTCCTTCTCAGGAGTCTAACCACTCTGACACCTCAATAGGGTACCTCTGTCTCCTCTCATAGGAGGGAATCCTCTCATGAGAGGAGAAAGAGACTGATTCAATATGAGCAAACTCAGCTTGAACTCAGGAAACAGCAATTGGCTATAGACAGGGAGTCCCTAGATCTCTATAGAGAGAGACAAAAGTTGGGACTAGAGTCCCATGGTGGCAGCAGTTTCCCCAAAGATAGGGAAAGGTCTTATGACCATAGAAACCTGAGCAAGATTGTCCCTCCCTACCAGAGTGGGGATGACATCCACAAATGGATAACTGCTCTAGAGAGGGCCTGTAAAGTACAGAGGGTCCCGCAGGAGCAGTGGGCAGCAATCTTGTGGCTCTCCTTTGCAGACAAAGGTAGAGATAAGCTCCTCACTGTTAGAGAAGAGGATGCTGACAATTACAAAGTCTTGAAGAGTGCTCTGATAGATGGGTTTGGCCTAACCACTGAACAGTATAGGTTGAAGTTCAGAGACACCCAAAAGGCTCAGACTCAAGACTGGGTTGATTTTGTAGATTGTGCTACTAAGGCTCTGGAAGGTTGGATACATGGCAACAAGGTGCATGACTTTTTAGGATTGTACAATTTGATTATGAGGGAGCAGATCCTTAATAATTGTCAAAACCAGCTTTTACACCAGTACCTGGTGGACTCTGATCTGACCTCTCCCCAAGAATTGGGAAAGAAGGCAGACAAATGGGTCAGAACCAGAGTAAAGACTAAGAATCAGGGTGGTGACCAGAAGAAAGATTCTACCAAGTCCCAAGAGAAAGGTGGGGATAAATCTAAGGATAAATCCACTACAGGGCCCCAACAGTCCTCTTCTGGGGGTGGGTCCCAAACTCCTTCCTCTCCTGAAAAGAAACCCTATTGCCATGTCTGTAAAAAGCCTGGACACTGGAAAACTGATCCCAGTTGCCCCAGGATTGGCAATAAAGAAAATGTTCCTCCAACAACTACTACCACCCCTCCTGGTACTACCAGTAGTAATCCTCCAGTTGGGAGTAGTGTACCCAAAAAGTTAGGTGCTTTTGCAAGAGGAACAGAGGTGGGCCCTAGTTTAGACAGGACCCCCTCAACAGACTCCTCTGACTCTGATGGTGGTGTAGGATTTGCCACCTTTACCATGGGTCCCAATGCATTGGGCAGGTACAGACTGGAGCCAATAATTAATGGTCAGAAAGCTGTGGCATTTAGGGACACAGGGGCTAGTGTCACCATGGTGGCAGGGAACCTAGTCCCCCTCACCAGCTTTTACCTGAGTTTAAATACCAGGTGACCAACATTGATGGTGTCAGAACAGATCACCCCATGGCCATAGTCAATCTCAGCTGGGAAGGGGTCACAGGCCCAAAAGAGTGGCAGTGTCCCCAACCTTGCCTGTAGATTGCCTGATGGGCAATGATCTGGAAATTTCAGCCTGGGCTGAAGTTGAACACCAAACCCATCTGAGAATGCTGGGCGTCCCTGTAAAAGTTAGTGGGGCTGTGATGGCCACAGCCCCAGCCCAGGAAATTTTGGAGATGTGGAGCCTGGAAGAATGGCCCACTCTCCCCCAAAAGAGAGCACAAGGGTTGAAGAAAAGTCTTCTTCCCTCCAGACAGTAGGTAAGGGTCAGCCTCCTCAGGGAACTGACCCTACCCCTAGTGAAGGAACTGCCCCAGAGGTAGTCAGGCCTGGCCTGGCCCCACCCCTGATGGCAGAGGACCCTTCCAAGGTGGTACCCAGTCTGGAGCAGGTAACCTGCCCCTCTCTACCCTGCCTCAGTCAGCCCAGGGCTGCAGAGGTCAGGGAGGTCAGTGGACCCCCAGGGCCCCCTGTCCAGAGGAACCCCCATCAGCAGATTAGGGGCACCCAGGCTAGTAGCCCTAGCCAGGTGAAAATTCCTCAACACACTGAGGGATCCCCCATACCTTTGTGTAGGGACCTCCCCCAGAAGGACTCTGTTAGGCAAGGGCAAACCTGGGACCAAAAGGTTCCAAACCTGCCATGTCCCTCCAGTGGTCCATCCAAAGGGACCCAACCCCCAGCTGTAGGCAGCCAAAGGTTGACCCTTAGAGCACAGTGCAACTCAGTCATGGAAAGACAGGCATACATGGTGACCAGTGATCTGAGGAAGCTGAGACCAACCTTCCTAGGGCCTCACTTCCCTTCTCAGACACCTCACCAGCCTTGTACTTTACCAAAGCACACCACAGGTAGTAATTCCCCATGGTGGAGACCCTCTCATACCCTTAGGGTGAGGGATTGCTTAGTGGACCATAAGATAGGGGGCAACCATGCTAGTGCAGGTGCTTCCTTATATGGCCACTTAGTCAATAAAGGCTCAACTGGCCAAGGTTAGCCTTATCTCCTTTCGTTTGGGGGGGTTATGTAGGAAGGTGGAATCTGACTATATGGTTGCCCCCACTTTTTGCCTGGTGTTTTGCTGGTTTATGACTTAGTTGGACTGGGATCCTGCTATTCAGGACCCCAGTCTATCTGCTTCCTCTATAAAATGGTTTCCATGTTCCTTAGGCACATCTCTGATTGGGATCTGGAGTGCCCTTATAAGTCCCTAGTATATGGTATACTATGTACCCAGGGCATAGGTACCTCAGAGGCCTACCAGGGGCTGCAGCATGTATTGTGCCACCCCTGGAAGGCCAGCCAAAAGGACACCACAGGTCTGCTACTGCAGCCTGGGTAAGGTGGTGCATGCACCCCTTACTGTGATATAGGCTACCTATATCACTACATACATACACACATATAAACCTATAAGTCACTCCTATGGCAGGCCTTATCAATCCTGAAGGCAGAGTGCGTGGTTCCTATGTGAGAGGGTGCCCCTGCATGAGCAGGGCCCCTCTGCAGCGTTCGGAGACCCTTCTCTGATGCTGTTTGTAGTGCAGCCTGACCATATACTCTTAAGCGCATTATAACCTCGCGTTAAATGCTAACTTTGGGATGGCTGCACGGAAACATGTCGTGTTTGGTGTCAAACATCTTGGAATACTACCCCCCCGCCAGTTCTGGTGGCGGGGGTAGCATTCCACCCTTCTAGAGGGAAAGACATGTACACACCGGTATACCCGGTACTGACTTTCCAGAGCCCTGGCATCACAAAATGGATGCCACTGCCACAGACACGAGTCTGGCCTCCTGCTGCTGACCGAAACTTCGGCAGGGGAGGCCTGGACACTAGGTTTCCTGTCCCAGGGAGGTGTGACCACCTCCCCAGGCAGGATAGTGTGTTTTGGGGCTGGGCGGGAGCACTCTCTGGTGCTTGGAAGTCCTGCACTGGGGACACACTTGGTGTCCCTGTGCATACCCCAGTTCAAACCGGCCCAGGGGCTTCCAGCCCCTGCTCTGGCACGAAACTGGACAAAGGGAAAGGGGTGTAACCACCCCTCTGCCCTGGCCCTCCCATAGGTGGGGCCACAGAGTATGTCCAACCCCCTTCCTTAGTATAAGTAGGGGAACCCAGTCCTTAGGACTTTAGATTTACCTGGACGAAACTCTGACACAGAATCCTGGACCTTCGACGCTCTACTTTAAGATTAGAGGACTGAAGAATCTCCCTTGGGGTCAAGGAGTGACTCCCCTGCTTGGCAGGCACCAAAGAAGCAATTGTCTGGTCTGCATCGCTGAAGCTCCCGTCGGACGCCGAAGTCTTTGCATCACCAGAGGTGGATTTCCAGACTTCCACAAGGCTGCCCTGAGTCCCCAGCAAAGCTGAGGCCCGTAGCTGGTGTGGGTAACATGGAACCATGACCCCTGGACACCAAACGCATTTGCAAGTGCATCCTCTTCTGGGTCTCTCATGAAATCGTGCTTTGGGCTCCAAGTAGCACCAGCCTCCAGCACCAATTGCACCGAAGATCACTGGCCTCCACTCTACGAGTGTCCTGTGAGCCAGCTCCACGTGCATCGTCTTGAGGCTCCTTTGCAGTCGCTAGTCCGTTGGCTAGTAGGCCCTCACGAAGGCCAATCTTTTTCTGCTTGGGCTACCTGGTTGCTCCAGGTATGCCCTGACTTATCCTCACTGAGTGAGTCTCCCAGACCTTGCTGGTCTGCAACATCGTCCTTCTTTCCTTTCCACGAGACTTGCCGTTGCCAAGGCTTGTTGGGTCCAATCCGGTCGCTGATACACCTGCAATCAACAGACGTCATGGAACAGCTCGAATCCAGCTCCTGGTTGTCGTCGACACCTCCTGAACCTCGTGGCTGAAGAGTCAAGATGACTGTCAACCTACCTGAAGCACTCGACATCGGTGGGCATCTGCTTATCTCCTTCCTGGTCACTGGCTAGTGACCCAGACTCTGTCACCTCTGCTTTCAGGTTCTTCAGATCTTTGATCCACCTTTGGATCCACCCAAACACTTTCGACTTGGTCGCCAGCAGCACTTTGCAGCAGATCGCCATAGAAAGCGACGACGAAACCCGACCCCGAAAGACACCTATGCACCCGGCTCCCCTGGGTGAGGTAACTCGAGTACTCTGGTGCTCCCGTGGGTATTGACACTAGAACAGCCTAGTTCTCAAAGGGTTTGCTCCAAGTCCTCCCCTAAGTGTCCCTTTTCTTTTAAATTCTAATTGCGACTTTCCCCATAGAAGTTAACGGTGGTTCGTGGCAGTGTTCACACACTGCACGCGTCCCCTGTGGGTCCCATGTGTCACTGCCTTGGGTGGTTCCTTGTGGTCCAAGCACTTCTACAGGCTCTAGGCCTTGTGTCTAGCTCAGTCGTGGTTCTTATACCACTTTATTGGTATATGGTTTGGTACGCCCCTGGGGCTCAAACATGTATTTGTGCTATTACTGTAGATAACTAACTCGTAACGTATGTACTTCAAACTCTAGCCTCATAAAGAGACTAGAGGGGTGTGTTTAGTAATAAATACATATATTTTGAATATATACCTGGTGTGGTCCTCTTTCATTTGGTCACTCAAGAGATTATAGACTGGTAAAACAAGCTGCTTTACATTCCTTCAAGACTTAGCCTGAAGGCTGCTCTCCATAGCTACCACTAGGATAGCTTTCAATAAAGGTTGTCTTTAACCTATCTCCAATAAGGGGTTGTTTGGACTGGTGCAAGGTGCCCACTATAATTAGTGGACAGCATATGCCAGGCCAACTTCTCACAGAAGTCTTCAAGATGGGTGCAGAGAGAAGCAAGACAAGTCTTGAAAGAAGCAACAGAGGTACAAAAATAGGCAAGAGAAGTCCAGAAAGAGGCAAGAGAGGTGCACAAAGAGGCAAGAGAGGTGAAGAAAGAGGGAAGAGGGGTGCAGAAAGAGACAAGAGGGATGTTGAAAGAGGCAAGAGAGGTACAGAAGCAGGAAAGAGGGGTGCAGAAAGAGGCAAAAGGGGTGTTGAAAGAGGCAGGAGAGGTGCAGAAAGCAGCAAGAGAAGTGCAGAAAGAAGGAAGAGAGGTGCAGATAGAATCAAGAGATGTGCAGAAAGAAGCAAGTGAGGTGCAGAAAGAGGAAGAAAGGTGCAGAAGTCTTCAAGATGGGTGCAGAGAGAAGCAAGAAAAGTCTTGAAAGAAGCAACAGAGGTACAGAAATAGGCAAGAGAAGTCCAGAAAGAGGCATCAGAGGTGCACAAAGAGGCAAGAGAGGTGAAGAAAGAGGGAAGAGGGGTGCAGAAAGAAACAAGAGGGATGTTGAAAGAGGCAAGAGAGGTACAGAAGCAGGAAAGAGGGGTGCAGAAATAGGCAAGAGGGGTGTTGAAAGAGGCAGGAGAGGTGCAGAAAGCAGCAAGAGAAGTGCAGAAAGAAGCAAGAGAGGTTCAGAAAGAAGCAAGAGAAGTGCAGACAGAGGGAAGAGGGGTGCAGAAGAGGTAAGAGGGGTACAGAGAGAAGCAATACAAGTCCTGAAAGAAGCAATAGAGGTGCAGAAATAGGCAAGAGAAGTTCATAAAGAGGCAATATAGGTGCACAAAGAGTCTACTGAGGTGCAGAACGAGGGAAGAGAGGGGCAGAAAGAGGAAGAAAGGCACAGAAAGTGGATGAAATTTGCAGAAAGAGGCAAGAGAGGTGCAGAAAGATGGAAGAGGGGTGTAGAAAGAGAAAGAGGGGTGCTTAGAGAAGCAAGAAAAGTCCTGAAAGAAGCAACAGAGGTGCAGAAATAGGCAAGAGAAGTCCAGAAAGAGGCAAGAGAGGTGCACAAAAGAGGCAATGGAGGAGCAGAAAGAGGGAAGATGGGTGCAGAAAGAAGCAAGCGAGGTGTAGAAAGAGGCAAGAGAGGATCAGAAACAGGGAAGACGGGTACAGAAAGATGCTATATGGGTGCAGAAAGAAGCAAGGCAAGTGCAGAAAGAAGCAAGAGAAGTGTGGAAAGAAGCAACAGAGGTGCAGAAAGATGCAAGAGAAGTGCAGAAAGATAGAACAGGGATGCAGAACGAGGCAAGAGGGGTGTAGAAAGAAGCAATAGAGGTACAGAAAGAGGCAAGAGAGGTGCAGGAAGAAGCAAAAGAAGTACAGAAAGAAGCAAGAAAGATGCAGAAAGAGACAATAGAGGTGCAAAAAGAGGCAAGAGGGGTGCAGAGGGAGGCAAGACAAGTCCTGAAAGAAGCAACAGAGGTACAGAAATAGGCAAGAGAAGTCCAGAAAGAGGCAAGAGAGGTGCACAAAGAGGAAAGAGAGGTGAAGAAAGAGGGAAGAGGGGTGCAGAAAGAGACAAGAGGGAAGTTGAAAGAGGCAAGAGAGGTACAGAAGCAGGGAAGAGGGGTGCAGAAAGAGGCAAAAGGGGTGCAGAAAGATGGAAGAGGGGTGTAGAAAGAGAAAAGAGGGGTGCTTAGAGAAGCAAGAAAAGTCCTGAAAGAAGCAACAGAGGTGCAGAAATAGGCAAGAGAAGTCCAGAAAGAGGCAAGAGAGGTGCACAAACAGGCAATGGAGGAGCAGAAAGAGGGAAGATGGGTGCAGAAAGAAGCAAGCGGGGTGTAGAAAGAGGCAAGAGAGGATCAGAAACAGGAAAGCTGGGTGCAGAAAGATGCTATATGGGTGCAGAAAGAAGCAAGGCAAGTGCAGAAAGAAGCAAGAGAAGTGTGGAAAGAAGCAACAGAGGTGCAGAAAGATGCAAGAGAAGTCCAGAAAGAGGCAAGAGAGGTGCACAAAGTGGCAAGAGAGATGAAGAAAGAGGGAAGAGGGGTGCAGAAAGAGACAAGAGTTATGTTGAAAGAGGCAAGAGAGGTACAGAAGCAGGAAAGAGGGGTGCAGAAAGAGGCAAGAGGGGTGTTGAAAGAGGCAGGAGAGGTGCAGAAAGCAGCAAGAGAAGTGCAGAAAGAAGCAAGAGAGGTTCAGAAAGAAGCAAGAGAAGTGCAGAAAGAGGGAAGAGGGGTGCAGAAGAGGTAAGAGGGGTACAGAGAGAAGCAATACAAGTCCTGAAAGAAGCAACAGAGGTACAGAAATAGGCAAGAGAAGTCCAGAAAGAGGCAAGAGAGGTGCACAAAGAGGAAAGAGAGGTGAAGAAAGAGGGAAGAGGGGTGCAGAAAGAGACAAGAGGGATGTTGAAAGAGGCAAGAGAGGACAGAAGCAGGGAAGAGGGGTGCAGAAAGAGGCAAGAGGGGTGTAGGAAGAGGCAAGAGAGGTGCAGAAAGCAGCAAGAGAAGTGCAGAAATAAGCAAGAGAGTTGCAGATAGAATCAAGAGATGTGCAGAAAGAAGCAAGTGAGGTGCAGAAAGAGGAAGAAAGGTGCAGAAGTCTTCAAGATGGGTGCAGAGGGAGGCAAGACAAGTCCTGAAAGAAGCAACAGAGGTACAGAAATAGGCAAGAGAAGTCCAGAAAGAGGCAAGAGAGGTGCACAAAGAGGCAAGAGAGGTGAAGAAAGAGGGAAGAGGGGTGCAGAAAGAGACAAGAGGGATGTTGAAAGAGGCAAGAGAGGTACAGAAGCAGGAAAGAGGGGTGCATAAAGAGGCAAGAGGGGTGTTGAAAGAGGCAGGAGAGGTGCAGAAAGCAGCAAGAGAAGTGCAGAAAGAAGCAAGAGAGGTTCAGAAAGAAGCAAGAGAAGTGCAGACAGAGGGAAGAGGGGTGCAGAAGAGGTAAGAGGGGTACAGAGAGAAGCAATACAAGTCCTGAAAGAAGCAATAGAGGTGCATAAATAGGCAAGAGAAGTTCATAAAGAGGCAATAGAGGTGCACAAAGAGTCTAGTGAGGTGCAGAACGAGGGAAGAGAGGCGCAGAAAGAAGAAGAAAGGCACAGAAAGTGGATGAAATTTGCAGAAAGAGGCAAGAGAGGTGCAGAAAGATGGAAGAGGGGTGTAGAAAGAGAAAAGAGGGGTGCTTAGAGAAGCAAGAAAAGTCCTGAAAGAAGCAACAGAGGTGCAGAAATAGGCAAGAGAAGTCCAGAAAGAGGCAAGAGAGGTACACAAAGAGGCAATGGAGGAGCAGAAAGAGGGAAGATGGGTGCAGAAAGAAGCAAGCGGGGTGTAGAAAGAGGCAAGAGAGGATCAGAAACAGGGAAGACGGGTGCAGAAAGATGCTATATGGGTGCAGAAAGAAGCAAGGCAAGTGCAGAAAGAAGCAAGAGAAGTGTGGAAAGAAGCAACAGAGATGCAGAAAGATGCAAGAGAAGTCCAGAAAGAGGCAAGAGAGGTGAACAAAGATGCAAGAGAGGTGAAGAAAGAGGGAAGAGGGGTGCAGAAAGAGACAAGAGGGATGTTGAAAGAGGCAAGAGAGGTACAGAAGCAGGAAAGAGGGGTGCAGAAAGAGGCAAGAGGGGTGTTGAAAGAGGCAGGAGAGGTGCAGAAAGCAGCAAGAGAAGTGCAGAAAGAAGCAAGAGAGGTTCAGAAAGAAGCAAGAGAAGTGCAGAAAGAGGGAAGAGGGTGCAGAAGAGGTAAGAGGGGTACAGAGAGAAGCAATACAAGTCCTGAAAGAAGCAACAGAGGTGCAGAAAGATGCAAGAGAAGTGCAGAAAGATAGAACAGGGATGCAGAACGAGGCAAGAGGGGTGTAGAAAGAAGCAATAGAGGTACAGAAAGAGGCAAGAGAGGTGCAGGAAGAAGCAAAAGAAGTACAGAAAGAAGCAAGAGAGATGCAGAAAGAGACAAGAGAGGTGCAAAAAGAGGCAAGAGGGGTGCAGAGGGAGGCAAGACAAGTCCTGAAAGAAGCAATAGAGGTGCAGAAATAGGAAAGAGATGTTTATAAAGAGGCAAGAGAGGTGCACAAAGAGTCTAGAGAGGTGCAGAACGAGGGAAGAGAGGCGCAGAAAGAGGAAGAAAGGCACAGAAAGTGGATGAAAGTTATAGAAAGAGGCAAGAGAGGTGCAGAAAGATGGAAGAGGGGTGCACAAAGAGGCAATGGAGGAGCAGAAAGAGGGAAGATGGGTGCAGAAGGAAGCAAGAGGGGTGTAGAAAGAGGCAGGAGAGGATCAGAAATAGGGAAGAATGGTTCAGAAAGATGCTATAGGGTTGCAGAAAAAAGCAAGGCAAGTGCAGAAAGAAGCAAGAGAAGTGTGGAAAGAAGCAAGAGAAGCACAGAAAGAAGCAACAGAGGGGCAGAAAGATGCAAGAGAAGTGCAGAAAGATAGAACATGGATGCAGAACGAGGCAAGAGGGGTGTAGAAAGAAGCAATAGAGGTACAGAAAGAAGCAAAAGAGATGCAGAAAGAGACAAGAGAGGGGCAAAAAGAGGCAAGAGGGGTGCAGAGGGAGGCAAGACAAGTCCTGAAAGAAGCATCAGAGGTACAGAAATAGGCAAGAGAAGTCCAGAAAGAGGCAAGAGAGGTGCACAAAGAGGAAAGAGAGGTGAAGAAAGAGGGAAGAGGGGTGCAGAAAGAGGCAAGAGGGGTGTAGGAAGAGGCAAGAGAGGTGCAGAAAGTAGCAAGAGAAGTGCAGAAATAAGCAAGAGAGGTGCAGATAGAATCAAGAGATGTGCAGAAAGAAGCAAGTGAGGTGCAGAAAGAGGAAGAAATGTGCAGAAGTCTTCAAGATGGGTGCAGAGAGAAGCAAGACAAGTCCTGAAAGAAGCAACAGAGGTACAGAAATAGGCAAGAGAAGTCCAGAAAGAGGCAAGAGAGGTGCACAGAGGCAAGAGAGGTGAAGAGGGGTGCAGAAAGAGACAAGAGGGATGTTGAAAGAGGCAAGAGAGGTACATAAACAGGGAAGAGGGATACAGAAAGAGGCAAGAGGGGTACAGAGAGAAGCAATGCAAGTCCTGAAAGAAGCAATAGAGGTGCATAAATAGGCAAGAGAAGTTCATAAAGAGGCAATAGAGGTGCACAAAGAGTCTAGTGAGGTGCAGAACGAGGGAAGAGAGGCGCAGAAAGAAGAAGAAAGGCACAGAAAGTGGATGAAATTTGCAGAAAGAGGCAAGAGAGGTGCAGAAAGATGGAAGAGGGGTGTAGAAAGAGAAAAGAGGGGTGCTTAGAGAAGCAAGAAAAGTCCTGAAAGAAGCAACAGAGGTGCAGAAATAGGCAAGAGAAGTCCAGAAAGAGGCAAGAGAGGTACACAAAGAGGCAATGGAGGAGCAGAAAGAGGGAAGATGGGTGCAGAAAGAAGCAAGCGGGGTGTAGAAAGAGGCAAGAGAGGATCAGAAACAGGGAAGACGGGTGCAGAAAGATGCTATATGGGTGCAGAAAGAAGCAAGGCAAGTGCAGAAAGAAGCAAGAGAAGTGTGGAAAGAAGCAACAGAGGTGCAGAAAGATGCAAGAGAAGTGCAGAAAGATAGAACAGGGATGCAGAACGAGGCAAGAGGGGTGTAGAAAGAAGCAATAGAGGTACAGAAAGAGGCAAGAGAGGTGCAGGAAGAAGCAAAAGAAGTACAGAAAGAAGCAAGAGAGATGCAGAAAGAGACAAGAGAGGTGCAAAAAGAGGCGAGAGGGGTGCAGAGGGAGGCAAGACAAGTCCTGAAAGAAGCAATAGAGGTGCAGAAATAGGAAAGAGCTGTTTATAAAGAGGCAAGAGAGGTGCACAAAGAGTCTAGAGAGGTGCAGAACGAGGGAAGAGAGCCTCAGAAAGAGGAAGAAAGGCACAGAAAGTGGATGAAAGTTATAGAAAGAGGCAAGAGAGGTGCAGAAAGATGGAAGAGGGGTGCACAAAGAGGCAATGGAGGAGCAGAAAGAGGGAAGATGGGTGCAGAAGGAAGCAAGAGGGGTGTAGAAAGAGGCAGGAGAGGATCAGAAATAGGGAAGAATGGTTCAGAAAGATGCTATATGGTTGCAGAAAAAAGCAAGGCAAGTGCAGAAAGAAGCAAGAGAAGTGTGGAAAGAAGCAAGAGAAGCACAGAAAGAAGCAACAGAGGGGCAGAAAGATGCAAGAGAAGTGCAGAAAGATAGAACATGGATGCAGAACGAGGCAAGAGGGGTGTAGAAAGAAGCAATAGAGGTACAGAAAGAAGCAAAAGAGATGCAGAAAGAGACAAGAGAGGGGCAAAAAGAGGCAAGAAGGGTGCAGAGGGAGGCAAGACAAGTCCTGAAAGAAGCAACAGAGGTACAGAAATAGGCAAGAGAAGTCCAGAAAGAGGCAAGAGAGGTGCACAAAGAGGAAAGAGAGGTGAAGAAAGAGGGAAGAGGGGTACAGAAAGAGGCAAGAGGGGTGTAGGAAGAGGCAAGAGAGGTGCAGAAAGCAGCAAGAGAAGTGCAGAAATAAGCAAGAGATGTGCAGATAGAATCAAGAGATGTGCAGAAAGAAGCAAGTGAGGTGCAGAAAGAGGAAGAAAGGTGCAGAAGTCTTCAAGATGGGTGCAGAGAGAAGCAAGACAAGTCCTGAAAGAAGCAACAGAGGTACAGAAATAGGCAAGAGAAGTCCAGAAAGAGGCAAGAGAGGTGCACAGAGGCAAGAGAGGTGAAGAGGGGTGCAGAAAGAGACAAGAGGGATGTTGAAAGAGGCAAGAGAGGTACAGAAACAGGGAAGAGGGGTACAGAAAGAGGCAAGATGGGTACAGAGAGAAGCAATGCAAGTCCTGAAAGAAGCAATAGAGGTGCACAAATAGGCAGGAGAAGTTCATAAAGAGGCAAGAGAGGTGCACAAAGAGTCTAGAGAGGTGCAGAATGAGTGAAGAGTGGTCCAGAAAGAGGCAAGAGGTGTGTAGAAAGAGGCAAGAGAGGTGCAGAAACAGGGCAGAGGGGTATACAAAGAGGCAAGAGGGGTGCAGAAAAAAGCAAGACAAGTGCAGAAAGAAGCAAGAAAAGTGCAAAAAGGAGCAACAGAGGTTCAGAAAGTGGCAAGAGAAGTGTAGAATTAGAGAACAGGGTATGCAGAAAGAGGCAAGAGGGGTACATAAAGAAGCAATAGAGGTGAAGAAAGAGGCAAGAGAGATGCAGAAAGAGGGAAGATAGGTGCAGAAAGAGTAAGAAAGGCACAGAAAGTGGAAGAAAGTTGCAGAAAGAGGCAAGAGAGGTGCAGAAAGAGGCAAGAAGGGTGCGGAAAGAAGCAAGACGGGTGCAGAGAGAAGCAAGACAAGTCCTGAAAGAAGCAAGAGAGGTGCAGAAATAGGCAAGAGAAGTCCAGAAAGAGGCAATGGAGGTGCAGAAAGAGGCAAGAGGGGTGTAGAAAGAGGCAAGATAGATGCAGAAACAGGGAAGATGGGTGCAGAAAGAGGCAAGAGGGGTTCAGAAAGAAGCAAGGCAAGTGCAGAAAGAAGCAAGAGAAGTGCAAAAAGGAGCAACAGAGGTTCAGAAAGTGGCAAGAGAAGTGCAGAATAAGAGAACAGGGTGTGCAGAAAGAGGCAAGTGAGGTGCAGAAAGAGGAAGAAAGGTGCAGAAGTCTTCAAGATGGGTGCAGAGAGAAGCAAGACAAGTCCTGAAAGAAGCAAAAGAGGTACAGAAATAGGCAAGAGAAGTCCAGAAAGAGGCAAGAGAGGTGCACAGAGGCAAGAGAGGTGAAGAGGGGTGCAGAAAGAGACAAGAGGGATGTTGAAAGAGGCAAGAGAGGTACAGAAGCAGGGAAGAAGGGTGCACAAAAAGGCAAGAGTTGTACAGAGAGAAGCAACACAAGTCCTGAAAGAAGCAATAGAGGTGCACAATTAGGCAAGAGAAGTTCATAAAGAGGCAAGAGTGGTGCACAAAGAGTCTAGAGAGGTGCAGAATGAGGGAAGAGGGGTCCAGAATGAGGGAAGAGGTGTGTAGAAAGAGGTAAGAGAGGTGCAGAAACAGGGAAGAGGAGTATAGAAAGAGGCAAGAGGGGTGCAGAAAGAAGCAAGACAAGTGCAGAAAGAAGCAAGAGAAGTGCAAAAAGGAGCAACAGAGGTTCAGAAAGTGGCAAGAGAAGTGCAGAATAAGAGAACAGGGTGTGCAGAAAGAGGCAAGAGGGGTACAGAAAGAGGCAATAGAGGTGAAGAAAGAGGCAAGAGAGATGCAGAAAGAGGGAAGAGAGGTGCAAAAAGAGTAAGAAAGCACAGAAAGTGGAAGAAAGTTGCAGAAAGAGGCAAGAGAGGTGCAGAAAGAGGCAAGAGGGGTGCAGAAAGAGGCAAGAAGGGTGCAGAGAGAAGCAAGACAAGTCCTGAAAGAAGCAAGAGAGGTGCAGAAATAGGCAAGAGAAGTACAGAAAGAGGCAAGAGAGGTGCAGAAAGAAGCAATGGAGGTGCAGAAAGAGGGAAGATGGGTGCAGAAAGAGGCAAGAGGGGTGTAGAAAGAGGCAAGAGAGATGCAGAAATGGGGAAGATGGGTGTAGAAAGAAGCAATAGGGGTTCAGAAAGAAGCAAGGCAAGTGCAGAAATAAGCAAGAGAAGTGCAGAAAGAAGAAACAGAGGTGCAGACAGAAGCAAGAGAAGAGCAGTAAGAGAGAACAGCGGTGCAGAAAGAGGCAAGAGGGGTGCAGAAATAGGGAATAGAGGTGCAGAAAAAGACAAGAGAGGTGCAGAAAAAGGCAATAGAGGTGCTGAAAGAAGTAAGAGAAGTGCAGAAAGAAGCAACAGAGGTGCAGAAAGACGTAAGATAAGTGCAGAAAGAGGCAAAAGAGGTGCTGAAAGACGCAAGCGAGGTGCAGAAAGATGGAAGAGGAGTGCAGAAAGATGGAAGAGGAGTGCAGAAAGATGTGAGAGGGGCGCAGAAAGAAGCAAGAGGTGCACACAGTAGCAATTGAATTGCAGAAAGAGGCAGAAGAGTTGCAGAAAGAAGCAAAAGAGGTGCAGAAAGAGGGAAAAGGGATGCAGAAAGAGGCAAGAGGTGTGCGGAGAGAAGCAAGATACGTACAGAAAGAAGCAAAAGAAGTGTGGAAAGAAGGAAGAGAACTGCAGATAGAAGCAACAGAGGTGCAGAAAGAGGCAAGAGAAGAGCAGATAGAAAGAACAGGGGTGCAGAAAGAGGCAAGAGGGGTACAGAAAGAGGCATGTGAGAAGTTGGCCTGGTATATGCTGTTCACTAATTAAAGTGGACACCTTGCACCAGGGCAAATCGACTCTTATGGTAGATAGGTTTAAGACAACCTTTTAAAGAAAGCTATCCTAGTGGTAGCTGTGGAGAGCAGCCTTCAGGCTAAGTCTTGAAGGAATGTAAAGCAGCTTGTTTTACCATATAATCTCTTGAATCACCAAATGAAAAGACACCACACAGGTATATATATCAAATATATATGTATTTATTTCTAAATAACTCTCTACTAATCTCTTTATGAGATTAGAAGACAAACATATGCACAAATCAACGTTTCACAATAAGTTAAGCACAAAATATGGCTGGGGCCCTAGGGGCGTACCAGACCATATACTAAAAAAGGGACTTAGCAACAACGACTTGCAGGGAGACAAGGCCTAGGGCCTTCAGAAGTGCTGGGGCCTCACGAAGCCACCCAAGGCAGGTAAGTAAAGGACCCACGGGGGACGCGTGCAGTGTGGATACACAGACGCGGATCGCCGTTGACTTCAATGGGGCAAGTCGCGGTTGGAAATTAAGAGTTCTAGGATACTTCGGGGGAACCTACAAGCAAGTCACTTACAGGGTAAGTAGTTCTAGGGCCCACACCCACAGGAGCACCGTAGTGCTGGAGTTACCTCACCCAGGGAAGCCGGGTGAATAGGTGTCCTTTGGTGTCGGGTCGCGGCGTCGTTTTCAATGGCAAACAAAGAAGACTTGCTGCTTGCGGGAGCTGAAGAAGTGTCCGGTGGAATCCAAGCCTGGATTCTGAAGAAGGATGACCTGAAAGCAGAGGGGACAGAGTTCAAAGTCACTTGGCAGTGACTCGGGGCAAGGAAGATGGATGCCCACCGTCGTCGGTTGATTCAGGTCGGTTGCGGGTGCCTTGACTCTTCAGCCACGAGGTCCAGGAGGCGTCGACGATGACCAGGAGCTGGATTCTGTGTGTCCCACAAAGTTTGCAGCTTACTGCGGTGTCGGTAACTCGATTGGAGCCAACAAGCCTTGGCAACAGCAAGTCTCGGGAGATGAAGAAAAGTCGATGGCACAGACCAGCAAGGTCTGAGGAACTCACCCAGCAAGGGTAAGTCAGGGCAGGCCTGGAGCAACCAGGGGAGCCCTTTGGTTTCTTTAAGAAGTCTTCTGGGGACTAGGGGTGGGCGGAATTTGCGTAGTCGCGCTACGCAAACCTCCGCAAAACGGTAAAAAATCTACGCGAGCACGCAAAAGTTCCGCGAACACGCGGAATTGCTTGTTCCGCCCGTTCGCGATGCTTTTTTCCTGTTCGCGAACGCTGTTTGCGTGCTCGGGGAGAAATATCTCGCGAACACGCATTTTGAAAACGCGAACAAGCAAAAAATTCCGCGAAGCCGCAGATCGAGAAATTTTTGGTAATTCCGCGTTCTCCACGGAACGCGAAATTACCCAAATTCCGCAAATTCCGCGAGCGGAACGGAATTTACCGCCCAGGCCTACTGGGGACCCACGAGCCGGCTGGCAAGGGATCGCGAAGACACCTCGGGCGGAATCACTCAACAGGGGCCCACGGTCACTCAGGACGGTGTAGGCCTCTGATCTTCAGAGGGATTCCTGCTGGAGGTCGGGACCACACGTGGTCTAAAGCACAAGTTTGTAAAACGTTGTGAAGGGGTTGCACTCGACAATAGTGCACGGTACCCAGGGGTCGCGGTTCCTCGTCACTCGTGGGGTCCACTTGCCTCAGCTTCACTGGGGACTCACGATGGCCTTGGAGAAGGCAGGAAATCTACTTCTTGGGCTGCAGGGACTTCGGACTCCGGCGGAGCGGCGTAGTTTGCGACCGTCGTTGTCGTTTTTGGTGCCTGCCAAGCAGGGGAGTCACTCCTTGACTCCAAGGGAGATTCTTCTGTCTTCCAAAGGTAGTGGAACGTCGAAGGGCCAGGATTCTTCTGTAGAGCGTCGTCCAGGGGTTATCTAACTTAGCAAGTTCAAGGGTTCCCCTTCTTATACTAAAAAGAGGGGATGGACTAGCTCTATGACCCCACCTATGGGAGGGTCAAGGGAGGGGGTGGCTACACCCACTTCCCTTTGTCCAGTTTCACGCCAGAGCAGGGGCAGGTAGCCCCTGAGCCGGTTTGAACTAGAATATGCACAGAGGAGCCTTCTGCTCCCCAGTGCAGGACTTCAAAGCACTCTAAGAGTGCACCCACCCAGCCCCAATACACTAAACCCTGTCTGGGAGGTGGTTACACCTCCCTGTGACAGGATGCCTATTGTTGGGCTTCCTCCACTGTGAGTTTCGGTCATCAGCAGGAGGGCAGCCCAGTGTCTGTGACTGGTGGCATCCATTTTGTGATGCCAGGGCTCTTCAGGATTCTACTGCGTTTCCACAGCAGGTACATGTCTTATCCCTCTAGAAGGGTGGAATGCTACCCCGCCGCCAGGATTGGCGGGGGGGTAGTATTCCAAGATGTTTGACACCAAACACGACATGTTTTGATGCAGCCATTCCAAAGTTAGCATTTTACCGCGAGGATATAATGCACTTAAGAGTATATGGTTTAACCGCATCCACAAACAGCACCAGAGAATAGACTCTGAGAGCTGCAGAGGGGCCCTGCTCAGGCAGAGGCACCCCCTCACATAGAAGCCAAGCACCCTGCCCTCAGGATTGATAGGGCCTGCCTTAGGGGTGACTGATAGGTTTATATGTGTGTGCAGGAGAGATATAGGAAACCTATATCTCAGTGAGGGGTGCTAGCACCACCTCACCCAGGCTGCAGTAGCAGGCCTGTGGTGTCAGATTTAGTCTGCTTCCCAGGGGTGGCATAATACATGCTGCAGCCCCTGGTAGGCCTGTGAAGTACCTATGCCCTTGGTACCTAAGGTACCATATACTAGGGACTCATAAGGCACCACAGTATCCAATCACTAGTGCACCTAGAGTGCACTCCATGTCGTTTAGAGAGAGCAGATAGACTGGGGCCCTGAATAGCAGGGTCCCAGTCCAACTAAGTCATAAACCAGCAAAACACCAGGAACAAAGTGGGGGCAACCATATAGTCAGATTCCACCTTCCTACAAGGCAATAGAGGTGCAGAAAGAGGCAAGAGAGATGCAGAAAGAGGGAAGATAGGTGCAGAAAGAGTAAGAAAGGCACAGAAAGTGGAAGAAAGTTGCAGAAAGAGGCAAGAGGGGTGTAGGAAGAGGCAAGAGAGGTGCAGAAAGGAGCAAGAGAAGTGCAGAAATAAGCAAGAGAGGTGCAGATAGAATCAAGAGATGTGCAGAAAGAAGCAAGTGAAGTGCAGAAAGAGGAAGAAAGGTGCAGAAGTCTTCAAGATGGGTGCAGAGAGAAGCAAGACAAGTCCTGAAAGAAGCAACAGAGGTACAGAAATAGGCAAGAGAAGTCCAGAAAGAGGCAAGAGAGGTGCACAGAGGCAAGAGAGGTGAAGAGGGGTGCAGAAAGAGACAAGAGGGATGTTTAAAGAGACAAGAGAGGTACAGAAGCAGGGAAGAGGGGTACAGAAAGAGGCAAGAGGGGTACAGAGAGAAGCAATGCAAGTCCTGAAAGAAGCAATAGAGGTGCACAAATAGGCAGGAGAAGTTCATAAAGAGGCAAGAGAGGTGCACAAAGAGTCTAGAGAGGTGCAGAATGAGTGAAGAGGGGTCCAGAAAGAGGCAAGAGGTGTGTAGAAAGAGGCAAGAGAGGTGCAGAAACAGGGAAGAGGGGTATAGAAAGAGGCAAGAGGGGTGCAGAAAGAAGCAAGACAAGTGCAGAAAGAAGCAAGAGAAGTGCAAAAAGGAGCAACAGAGGTTCAGAAAGTGGCAAGAGAAGTGTAGAATTAGAGAACAGGGTATGCAGAAAGAGGCAAGAGGGGTACATAAAGAAGCAATAGAGGTGAAGAAAGAGGCAAGAGAGATGCAGAAAGAGGGAAGATAGGTGCAGAAAGATTAGGAAAGGCACAGAAAGTGGAAGAAAGTTGCAGAAAGAGGCAAGAGAGGTGCAGAAAGAGCCAAGAAGGGTGCGGAAAGAAGCAAGACGGGTGCAGAGAGAAGCAAGACAAGTCCTGAAAGAAGCAAGAGAAGTGCAGAAATAGGCAAGAGAAGTCCAGAAAGAGGCAAAAGAGGTGCAGAAAGAGGCAATGGAGGTGCAGAAAGAGGCAAGAGGGGTGTAGAAAGAGGCAAGATAGATGCAGAAACAGGGAAGATGGGTGCAGAAAGAGGCAAGAGGGGTTCAGAAAGAAGCAAGGCAAGTTCAGAAAGAAGCAAGAGAAGTGCAGAAAGAAGAAACAGAGGTGCAGAAAGAGGCAAGATGTGTGCAGAGAGAAGCAAGACAAGTCCTGAAAGAAGCAACAGAGGTACAGAAATAGGCAAGAGAAGTCCAGAAAGAGGCAAGAGAGGTGCACAGAGGCAAGAGAGGTGAAGAGGGGTGCAGAAAGAGACAAGAGGGATGTTGAAAGAGGCAAGAGAGGTACAGAAGCAGGGAAGAGGGGTGCACAAAGAGGCAAGAGGGGTACAGAGAGAAGCAACACAAGTCCTGAAAGAAGCAATAGAGGTGCACAAATAGGCAAGAGAAGTTCATAAAGAGGCAAGAGTGGTGCACAAAGAGTCTAGAGAGGTGCAGAATGAGGGAAGAGGGTCCAGAATGAGGGAAGAGGTGTGTAGAAAGAGGCAAGAGAGGTGCAGAAACAGGGAAGAGGAGTATAGAAAGAGGCAAGAGGGGTGCAGAAAGAAGCAAGACAAGTGCAGAAAGAAGCAAGAGAAGTGCAAAAAGGAGCAACAGAGGTTCAGAAAGTGGCAAGAGAAGTGCAGAATAAGAGAACAGGGTGTGCAGAAAGAGGCAAGAGGGGTACAGAAAGAGGCAATAGAGGTGAATAAAGAGGCAAGAGAGATGCAGAAAGAGGGAAGAGAGGTGCAGAAAGAGTAAGAAAGCACAGAAAGTGGAAGAAAGTTGCAGAAAGAGGCAAGAGAGGTGCAGAAAGAGGCAAGAGGGGTGCAGAAAGAGGCAAGAAGGGTGCAGAGAGAAGCAAGACAAGTCCTGAAAGAAGCAAGAGAGGTGCAGAAATAGGCAAGAGAAGTACAGAAAGAGGCAAGAGAGGTGCAGAAAGAAGCAATGGAGGTGCAGAAAGAGGGAAGATGGGTGCAGAAAGAGGCAAGAGGGGTGTAGAAAGAGGCAAGAGAGATGCAGAAATGGGGAAGATGGGTGTAGAAAGAAGCAATAGGGGTTCAGAAATAATCAAGGCAAGTGCAGAAATAAGCAAGAGAAGTGCAGAAAGAAGAAACAGAGGTGCAGACAGAGGCAAGAGAAGAGCAGTAAGCGAGAACAGGGGTGCAGAAAGAGGCAAGAGGGGTGCAGAAATAGGAAATAGAGGTGCAGAAAATGACAAGAGAGGTGCAGAAAGAGGCAAGAGAGGTGCTGAAAGAGGAAGAAATGCACAGAAATTGGAAGAAAGGTGCAGAAAGAGGCAAGAGAGGTGCAGAAAAAGGCAAGAGAGGTGCTGAAAGACGCAAGCAAGGTGCAGAAAGACGTAAGATAAGTGCAGAAAGAGGCAAGAGAGGAGCTGAAAGACGCAAGCGAGGTGCAGAAAGATGGAAGAGGAGTGCAGACAGATGGAAGAGGAGTGCAGAAAGATGTGAGAGGGGTGCAGAAAGAAGCAAGAGGTGCACACAGAAGCAATTGAATTGCAGAAAGAGGCAGAAGAGTTGCAGAAAGAAGCAAAAGAGGTGCAGAAAGAGGGAAAAGGGATGCAGAAAGAGGCAAGAGGTGTGCGGAGAGAAGCAAGATACGTACAGAAAGAAGCAAAAGAAGTGTGGAAAGAAGGAAGAGAACTGCAGATAGAAGCAACAGAGGTGCAGAAAGAGGCAAGAGAAGAGCAGAAAGAAAGAACAGGGGTGCAGAAAGAGGCAAGAGGGGTACAGAAAGAGGCAATAGAGGTGCAGAAAGAGGCAAGAGAGGTGCAGAAAGAGGCAAGAGAAGTGCAGAAAAAAGAAGAAATGCACAGAAAGAGGAAGAAAGGTACAGAAAGAGGCAAGATAGGTGCAGAAAGAGGCAAGAGATGTGCAGAAAGAAGCAAGAGAGCTGCAGAAAGAGGAAGAAAGGTACAGAAAGAGGCAGAGAGATGGAGAAAGAAGCAAGAGAGGTGCAGAAAAAGCCACAGAAGTGCAGAAAGAAGCAACAGAGGTGCAGAAAGAGACAAGAGAAGTGCAGAAAGAGAGAACAGGAGTGCAGAAAGAGGCAACAGAGGTGCAGAAAGAGGCAAGAGAGGTGCAGAAAGAAGCAATAGAGGTGAAGAAAGACGGAAAAGGAGTGCAGAAAGAGGCTCGAGGGGTGCGGAGAGAAGCAAGACAGGTCCTGAAAGAAGCAACAGAGGTGCAGAAATAGGCAAGAGAGGTGCACAAAGAAGCAACAGAGGTGTAGAAAGAGGAAAGAGGGGTGCAGAAAGAGGAAAGAAAGTTGCAGAAAGTGGCAGGAGAGGTGCAGAAAGAGGGAAGAGGGTGCAGAAAGAGGCAAGAGGGGTATAGAAAGAGGCAAGAGAGGTACAGAAAGCAGCAAGAGAAGTGCAGAAAGAAGCAACAGAGGTGCAGATAGAAGCAAGAGAAGTGCAGGAAAAAAAGCAACAGACGTGCAGAAAGAGTCAAGAGAGGTGCAGAAAGAAGCAACAGAAGAGCAGGAAGCAGCAACAGAGATGCAGAAAGAGGTAAGAGAAGTGCAGAAAGAGGCAAGAGAGGTACAGAAAGAGGCAAGAGAGGTGACGAAAGAGGGAAGAGGGCTGCCGAAAGAACAACAGGGGTGCAGAAAGAAGCAAAAGATGTGCCAAAAGAGGGAAGAGGAGTGCAGAAAGAGTCCAGAGAGGTGCATAAAGAAGACAGAGTACTGCAGAAATAGGACAAAAGGTGCAGAAAGAGGACAGAGAGATGGAGAAAGAAGCAAGAGATGTGCAGAAAGAAGCAACAGAAGTGCAGAAAGAAGCAACAGACGTGCAGAAAGACGCAAGAGAAGTGCAGAAAGAGGCAAGAGAGGTACAGAAAGAGGCAAGAGAGGTGCAGAAAGATGGGGGAGGAGTGCAGAAAGATGCAAGAGGGGTGTGGAAAGAAGCAAGAGGTGGACATAGAAGCAATTGAATTACAGAAAGAGGCCAGAGAGTTGCAGAAAGAGGCAAGAAAGGTGCAGAAAGAGGGAAAAGGGGTACAGAAAGAGGCAAGAGGTGTGCAGAGAGAAGCAAGACAAGTCCTGAAAGAAGCAACAGAGGTGCAGAAATAGGCAACAGAAGTCCAGAAATAGGCAAGAGAGGTGCACAAAGAGGTAATGGAGGAGCAAAAAGAGGGAAGATGGATGCAGAAAGAGGCAAGAGGGATGTAGAAAGAGGCAAGAGAGGATCAGAAACAGGGAAGACGGGTGCAGAAAGATGCACTATTGGTGCAGAAAGAAGCAACTCAAGTGCAGAAAGAAGCAAGAGAAGTGTAGAAAGAAGCAAGAGAAGCGCAGAAAGAAGCAACAGAGGTACAGAAAGAGGCAGGAGAAGTGCAGAAAGATAGAACAGGGAAGCAGAAAGAAGCAAGTGAGGTGCAGAAAGAGGAAGAAAGGTGCAGAAAGAGGAAAGAGCGTTGTGGAAAGAGGGGAGAGGGGTGCAGAAAGAGGCAAGAGGGGTACATAGAGAAGCAATACAAGTCCTGAAAGAAGCAATAGAGGTGCACAAATAGGCAAGAGAAGTTCATTAAGAGGCAAGAGAGATACACAAAGAGTCTATAGAGGTGCAGAACAAGGGAAGAGGGGTGCGGAAAGAGGCAAGAGGGGTATAGAAATAGAAAAGAGAGGTGCAGAAACAGGGAAGAGGTGTGCAGAAAGAGGCAAAAGAGGTGCAGAAAGAAGCAAGACAAGTGCAGAAAGAAGTAAGAGAAGTGCAAAAAGGAGCAACAGAGGTTCATAAAGTGGCAAGAGAAGTGCAGAATTAGAGAACAGTGTGTGCAGAAAGAGGCAAGAGGGGTACAGAAAAAGGCAATAGATGGGAGAGGAGTGCAGAAAGATGCGAGAGGGGTGCAGAAAGAAGCAAGAGGTGCACATAGAAGCAATTGAATTGCAGAAAGAGGCCAGAGAGTTGCAGAAAGAGTCAAGAAAGGTGCAGAAAGAAGGAAAAGGGGTGCAGAAAGAGGCAAGAGGTATGCAGGGAGAAGCAAGACAAGTCCTGAAAGAAGCAACAGAGGTGCAGAAATAGGCAAGAGAAGTCCAGAAAGAGGCAAGTGAGGTGCACAATAAGGCAATGGAGGTGCAGAAAGAGGGTAGATGGGTGCAGAAAGATTCAAGAGGCGTGTAGAAAGAGGCAAGAGAGGATCAGAAACAGGGAAGACGGGTGCAGAAAGATGCAATATTGGTGCAGAAAGAAGCAAGGCAAGTGCAGAAAGAAGCAAAAGAAGTGTGGAAAGAAGCAAGAGAAACGCAGACAGAAGCAACAGAGGTGCAGAAAGAGGCAAGAGAAGTGCAGAAAAGATAGATCAGGTATGCAGAAACAGGCAAGAGGGGTGCAGAAAGAGGCAAAAGAGGTGCAGAAAGAAGCAAGAGAGGTGCAGAAATAAGCAAAAGAAGTACAGAAAGAAGCAAGAGAGGTGCAGAAAGAGACAAGAGAGGTGCAGAAAGAGGCAAAAGGGGTGCAGAGAGAAGCAAGACAAGTCCTAAAAGAAGCAACAGAGGTACAGAAATAGGCAAGAGATGTCCAGAAAGAGGCAAGAGAGGTGCACAAAGAGGCAAGAGAGGTGAAGAAAGAGGGAAGAGGGGGTGCAGAAAGAGACAAGAGGGATGTAGAAAGATGCAAAGAGAGGTACAGAAGCAGGGAACAGAGGTGCAGAAAGAGGCAAGAGGGGTGTAGAAAGAGGCAAGAGAGGTGCAGAAAACAGCAAGAGAAGTGCAGAAAGAAGCAAGAGAGGTGCAGATAGAAGCAAGAGAAGTGCAGAAAGAAGCAAGTGAGGTACAGAAAGAGGAAGAAAGGTGCAGAAAGAGGCAAGAGAGGTGCAGAAAGAGGCAAGAGGGTTGCAGAAAGAGGCAAAAGGGGTGCAGAGAAAAGCAAGACAAGTCCTGAATGAAGCAATAGAGGTGCACAAATAGGCAAGAGAAGTTCATAAAGAGGCAAGAGTGGTGCACAAAGAGTCTAGAGAGGTGCAGAATGACGGAAGAGGGGTCCAGAATGAGGGAAGAGGTGTGTAGAAAGAGGCAAGAGAGGTGCAGAAACAGGGAAGAGGAGTATAGAAAGAGGCAAGAGGGTGCAGAAAGAAGCAAGACAAGTGCAGAAAGAAGCAAGAGAAGTGCAAAAGGAGCAACAGAGGTTCAGAAAGTGGCAAGAGAAGTGCAGAATAAGAGAACAGGGTGTGCAGAAAGAGGCAAGAGGGGTACAGAAAGAGGCAATAGAGGTGAATAAAGAGGCAAGAGAGATGCAGAAAGAGGGAAGAGAGGTGCAGAAAGAGTAAGAAAGCACAGAAAGTGGAAGAAAGTTGCAGAAAGAGGCAAGAGAGGTGCAGAAAGAGGCAAGAGGGGTGCAGAAAGAGGCAAGAAGGGTGCAGAGAGAAGCAAGACAAGTCCTGAAAGAAGCAAGAGAGGTGCAGAAATAGGCAAGAGAAGTACAGAAAGAGGCAAGAGAGGTGCAGAAAGAAGCAATGGAGGTGCAGAAAGAGGGAAGATGGGTGCAGAAAGAGGCAAGAGGGGTGTAGAAAGAGGCAAGAGAGATGCAGAAATGGGGAAGATGGGTGTAGAAAGAAGCAATAGGGGTTCAGAAAGAATCAAGGCAAGTGCAGAAATAAGCAAGAGAAGTGCAGAAAGAAGAAACAGAGGTGCAGACAGAGGCAAGAGAAGAGCAGTAAGAGAGAACAGGGGTGCAGAAAGAGGCAAGAGGGGTGCAGAAATAGGAAATAGAGGTGCAGAAAATGACAAGAGAGGTGCAGAAAAAGGCAAGAGAGGTGCTGAAAGAGGAAGAAATGCACAGAAATTGGAAGAAAGGTGCAGAAAGAGGCAAGAGAGGTGCAGAAAAAGGCAAGAGAGGTGCTGAAAGACGCAAGCAAGGTGCAGAAAGACGAAAGATAAGTGCAGAAAGAGGCAAGAGAGGAGCTGGAAAGACGCAAGCGAGGTGCAGAAAGATGGAAGAGGAGTGCAGACAGATGGAAGAGGAGTGCAGAAAGATGTGAGAGGGTGCAGAAAGAAGCAAGAGGTGCACACAGAAGCAATTGAATTGCAGAAAGAGGCAGAAGAGTTGCAGAAAGAAGCAAAAGAGGTGCAGAAAGAGGGAAAAGGGATGCAGAAAGAGGCAAGAGGTGTGCGGAGAGAAGCAAGATACGTACAGAAAGAAGCAAAAGAAGTGTGGAAAGAAGGAAGAGAACTGCAGATAGAAGCAACAGAGGTGCAGAAAGAGGCAAGAGAAGAGCAGAAAGAAAGAACAGGGTGCAGAAAGAGGCAAGAGGGGTACAGAAAGAGGCAATAGAGGTGCAGAAAGAGGCAAGAGAGGTGCAGAAAGAGGCAAGAGAAGTGCAGAAAAAAGAAGAAATGCACAGAAAGAGGAAGAAAGGTACAGAAAGAGGCAAGATAGGTGCAGAAAGAGGCAAGAGATGTGCAGAAAGAAGCAAGAGAGCTGCAGAAAGAGGAAGAAAGGTACAGAAAGAGGCAAGAGAGATGGAGAAAGAAGCAAGAGAGGTGCAGAAAAAAGCCACAGAAGTGCAGAAAGAAGCAACAGAGGTGCAGAAAGAGACAAGAGAAGTGCAGAAAGAGAGAACAGGAGTGCAGAAAGAGGCAACAGAGGTGCAGAAAGAGGCAAGAGAGGTGCAGAAAGAAGCAATAGAGGTGAAGAAAGACGGAAAAGGAGTGCAGAAAGAGGCTCGAGGGGTGCGGAGAGAAGCAAGACAGGTCCTGAAAGAAGCAACAGAGGTGCAGAAATAGGCAAGAGAGGTGCACAAAGAAGCAACAGAGGTGTAGAAAGAGGAAAGAGGGGTGCAGAAAGAGGAAAGAAAGTTGCAGAAAGTGGCAGGAGAGGTGCAGAAAGAGGGAAGAGGGTGCAGAAAGAGGCAAGAGGGGTATAGAAAGAGGCAAGAGAGGTACAGAAAGCAGCAAGAGAAGTGCAGAAAGAAGCAACAGAGGTGCAGATAGAAGCAAGAGAAGTGCAGGAAAAAGCAACAGACGTGCAGAAAGAGTCAAGAGAGGTGCAGAAAGAAGCAACAGAAGAGCAGGAAGCAGCAACAGAGATGCAGAAAGAGGTAAGAGAAGTGCAGAAAGAGGCAAGAGAGGTACAGAAAGAGGCAAGAGAGGTGACGAAAGAGGGAAGAGGGCTGCCGAAAGAACAACAGGGGTGCAGAAAGAAGCAAAGATGTGCCAAAAGAGGGAAGAGGAGTGCAGAAAGAGTCCAGAGAGGTGCATAAAGAAGACAGAGTACTGCAGAAATAGGACAAAAGGTGCAGAAAGAGGACAGAGAGATGGAGAAAGAAGCAAGAGATGTGCAGAAAGAAGCAACAGAAGTGCAGAAAGAAGCAACAGACGTGCAGAAAGACGCAAGAGAAGTGCAGAAAGAGGCAAGAGAGGTACAGAAAGAGGCAAGAGAGGTGCAGAAAGATGGGAGAGGAGTGCAGAAAGATGCAAGAGGGGTGTGGAAAGAAGCAAGAGGTGGACATAGAAGCAATTGAATTACAGAAAGAGGCCAGAGAGTTGCAGAAAGAGGCAAGAAAGGTGCAGAAAGAGGGAAAAGGGGTACAGAAAGAGGCAAGAGGTGTGCAGAGAGAAGCAAGACAAGTCCTGAAAGAAGCAACAGAGGTGCAGAAATAGGCAACAGAAGTCCAGAAATAGGCAAGAGAGGTGCACAAAGAGGTAATGGAGGAGCAAAAGAGGGAAGATGGATGCAGAAAGAGGCAAGAGGGATGTAGAAAGAGGCAAGAGAGGATCAGAAACAGGGAAGACGGGTGCAGAAAGATGCACTATTGGTGCAGAAAGAAGCAACTCAAGTGCAGAAAGAAGCAAGAGAAGTGTAGAAAGAAGCAAGAGAAGCGCAGAAAGAAGCAACAGAGGTACAGAAAGAGGCAGGAGAAGTGCAGAAAGATAGAACAGGGAAGCAGAAAGAAGCAAGTGAGGTGCAGAAAGAGGAAGAAAGGTGCAGAAAGAGGAAAGAGCGTTGTGGAAAGAGGGGAGAGGGGTGCAGAAAGAGGCAAGAGGGGTACATAGAGAAGCAATACAAGTCCTGAAAGAAGCAATAGAGGTGCACAAATAGGCAAGAGAAGTTCATTAAGAGGCAAGAGAGATACACAAAGAGTCTATAGAGGTGCAGAACAAGGGAAGAGGGGTGCGGAAAGAGGCAAGAGGGGTATAGAAATAGAAAAGAGAGGTGCAGAAACAGGGAAGAGGTGTGCAGAAAGAGGCAAAGAGGTGCAGAAAGAAGCAAGACAAGTGCAGAAAGAAGTAAGAGAAGTGCAAAAAGGAGCAACAGAGGTTCATAAAGTGGCAAGAGAAGTGCAGAATTAGAGAACAGTGTGTGCAGAAAGAGGCAAGAGGGGTACAGAAAAGGCAATAGATGGGAGAGGAGTGCAGAAAGATGCGAGAGGGGTGCAGAAAGAAGCAAGAGGTGCACATAGAAGCAATTGAATTGCAGAAAGAGGCCAGAGAGTTGCAGAAAGAGTCAAGAAAGGTGCAGAAAGAAGGAAAAGGGGTGCAGAAAGAGGCAAGAGGTGTGCAGGGAGAAGCAAGACAAGTCCTGAAAGAAGCAACAGAGGTGCAGAAATAGGCAAGAGAAGTCCAGAAAGAGGCAAGTGAGGTGCACAATAAGGCAATGGAGGTGCAGAAAGAGGGTAGATGGGTGCAGAAAGATTCAAGAGGCGTGTAGAAAGAGGCAAGAGAGGATCAGAAACAGGAAGACGGGTGCAGAAAGATGCAATATTGGTGCAGAAAGAAGCAAGGCAAGTGCAGAAAGAAGCAAAGAAGTGTGGAAAGAAGCAAGAGAAACGCAGACAGAAGCAACAGAGGTGCAGAAAGAGGCAAGAGAAGTGCAGAAAGATAGAACAGGTATGCAGAAACAGGCAAGAGGGGTGCAGAAAGAGGCAAAAGAGGTGCAGAAAGAAGCAAGAGAGGTGCAGAAATAAGCAAAAGAAGTACAGAAAGAAGCAAGAGAGGTGCAGAAAGAGACAAGAGAGGTGCAGAAAGAGGCAAAAGGGGTGCAGAGAGAAGCAAGACAAGTCCTAAAAGAAGCAACAGAGGTACAGAAATAGGCAAGAGATGTCCAGAAAGAGGCAAGAGAGGTGCACAAAGAGGCAAGAGAGGTGAAGAAAGAGGGAAGAGGGGTGCAGAAAGAGACAAGAGGGATGTAGAAAGATGCAAGAGAGGTACAGAAGCAGGGAACAGAGGTGCAGAAAGAGGCAAGAGGGGTGTAGAAAGAGGCAAGAGAGGTGCAGAAAACAGCAAGAGAAGTGCAGAAAGAAGCAAGAGAGGTGCAGATAGAAGCAAGAGAAGTGCAGAAAGAAGCAAGTGAGGTACAGAAAGAGGAAGAAAGGTGCAGAAAGAGGCAAGAGAGGTGCAGAAAGAGGCAAGAGGGTTGCAGAAAGAGGCAAAAGGGGTGCAGAGAAAAGCAAGACAAGTCCTGAAAGAAGCAATAGAGGTGCAGAAATAGACTAGAGAAGTTCATAAAGAGTCTAGAGAGGTGCAGACCGAGGGAAGAGGGTGCAGAAAGAGGTATTATGATGGTTGGAGATATTATGGATGAGACAGGGATGATGACTTTTGACGCAATTAAGGATTCTTTTGAAATTGACAATCGACAATTTTTAAATATCTCCAAGTGAGAGATGTGAGAAGTTGGCCTGGCATATGCTGTCCACTAATTATAGTGGGCACCTTGCACCAGCTCTCCACGGATTGGGGCCAGCTTACCTAAGGAAGCGCTTTGAGATCTATACCCCTACTAGAGATCTGAGGTCAGCATCTCAGTATCTTGCCCGAGTTACCTCGTGTCCGTCGTCAAAGAATGGGGGCAGATCTCTTGCATTTCGGGCAGCCACCGCCTGGAATTTGTTGCCCTTCTCGCTGCGTAACACTCATGATCTTGGACTTTTAAAAACAGCTCAAAACACTTCTGTTTTAACCTGCAATTCTCTTACTAGCTGCACCTCAAGTGCTCGCGCCGGGACACTCCTGGGAGTATCTGTGCGCGTTATAAAACTTCATTAACATAACATAACATAACATAACCAGTTCAAACAACCCCTTATTGGAGATAGGTTAAAGACAACCTTTATTGAAAGCTATCCTAGTGGTAGCTATGGAGAGCAGCCTTCAGGCTAAGTCTTGAAGGAATGTAAAGCAGCTTGTTTTACCAGTCTATAATCTCTTGAGTGACCAAATGAAAGAGGACCACACCAGGTATATATTCAAAATATATCTATTTATTGCTAAACACACCCCTCTAGTCTCTTTATGAGGCTAGAGTTCAAAGTACATAAATTATAAGTTAGTTATCTACAGTAATAGCACAAATACACGTTTGAGCCCTAGGGGCATACCAAACCATATACCGATAAAGTGGTATAAGAACCACGACTGCGCTAGACACAAGGCCTAGAGCCTGTAGAAGTGCTTGGACCACAAGGGACCACCCAAGGTAGTGACACAGGGGACCCACGGGGGACGCGTGCAGTGTATGAACACAGCCGTGAATCGCCATTAACTTCTATGGGGAAAGTCGCGATTAGAATTTAAAAGAAAAGGGACACTTAGAGGAGGACTTGGAGCAAACCCTTTGAGAACTAGGCTGTTCTAGTGTCAATACCCATGGGAGGACCGGAGTACTCGAGTTACCTCACCCAGGGGAGACGGGTGCATAGGTGTCTTTCGGGGTCGGGTTTCGTCGTTGCTTTCAATGGCGATCTGCGGCAAAGGGCTGCTGGCGGCCAAGTCGAAAGTGTTCGGGTGGATCCAAAGGTGGATCGAAGATCTGAAGAACCTGAAAGCAGAGGGGACAGAGTCTGGGTCACTAGCCAGTGACCAGGAAGGCGATGAGCAGATGCCCACCGATGTCGAGTGCTTCATGTAGGTTGACAGTCATCTTGACTCTTCAGCCACGAGGTCCAGGAGGCGTTGACGATGACCAGGAGCTGGATTCGAGCTGTCCCACAACGTCTGTCGATTGCAGGGGTCTCGGCGACCAGATTGGATCCAACAAGCCTTGGCAACGGCAAGTCTTGTGGAAATGGAAGAAGGACGATGTTGCAGACCAGCAAGGTCTGGGGGACTCACCCAGCAAGGGTAAGTCAGGGCACGCCTGGAGCAACCAGAGAGCCCAAGCAGAAGAAGATTGGCCTTCGGGAGGGCCTACTAGCCAATGGACTAGCAACTGCAAAGGAGCCTTGAGTCGACGCATGTGGAGCTGGCTCACAGGACACTCGTGGAGTGGAGGCCAGTGATCTTCGGTGCAGTTGGTGCTAGAGGCTGGGGCTTTTTGGAGCCCAAAGCATGACTTCGTGGGAGATCCAGAAGAGGATGCACTTGCAAATGCGATCGGTATCCAGGGGTCACGGTTCCACATTACCCACGACAGCTACGGGCCTCAGCTTTGCTGGGGACTCAGGACAGCCTCTGGGAAGTCTGGAAATCCACATCTGGTGATGCAAAGACTTCAGCGTCCGGCGGGAACTTCAGCGATGCAGACCGGACAATTGCTTCTTTGGTGCCTGCCAAGCAGGGGAGTCACTCCTTGACCCCAAGGGAGATTCTTCAGTCCTCTAATCTTAAAGTAGAGCATCGAAGGTCCAGGATTCTGTGTCAGAGTTTCATCCAGGTAAATCTAAAGTCCTAAGGACTGGGGGTCCCATACTTATACTAAGGTAGGGGTTGGACATACTCTGTGGCCCCACCTATGGGAGGGTCAGGGCA